>JBBPBX010037184.1:0-27487 GCA_038048925.1 Garcialebias charrua | reverse complement strand
TATATATATATAGTATTCCTTGTTTTGGATTTGCACCTCCTTGTCTATGCACTTTTGTTGAAAAAATAATAATGTTTAAAAAAATCTTTTAAACGTGGAGATTTTTTAAATCATATTTTTGATGGATCCATGAAGACAGGTGACACAGAGCTTCTCAGAATGGCAGTCTATTTTGCACATATCACTCTGAACCTTTGTTTTAACGTGTTAAAAAAATCTGTATTTCTCTCTTATGTTTGTCTATTGTTGATTGTATAAGGAAATTCTACTGTTGCTGTTGCCATCATTCTTTAGTTTGTCGACAGGTCCCTCTTGTAATTGAGTCCTCGAGGCTCAGTGAGATTAACCTGCCTAAATAAAGGTTGAATTAATGAATGAATGAAGCAAAAATTCACCCCCCCACCCCATAATAATAATAATAAACAATAATAAGAATAATAATAATAAGATAAAATAAAACACACTCTTCTGGTTTGTCTGTAATTATTTCATATTTCTTTGAATATTTCACCCTACCTCCTGTCCGGTCATGATTTCCCACCGATCTACAAGCCACCACTACAACTTCCTGCAATAGACTATATGCCACGGGGGGTCGTGACGTACTTCCGGTAAAATGCAACACACATCCGCAACTTCCGGTTCCCATCCACTGCCGTTGTTGTTAGCGTTAGCTCCTAGTAGCAGACCATGACATTGACCCGAAACGGGAAGCGGCTGCGCGTTACTGGCACTACAAGTGAGTTTTGTTGTGTCCGCCCACCGGTGGGTACAGCTGTTCCGAGGGGGGGTTGGGCGAAAATATATTGCGGCTATCCGTAGGGGGAACGTCGCTATAATTTTATATGGATTTATATGTGTATAGAGTTATTATTGGTGTGTATGCAGATGTTTTATTAATTGTATTTAGTCATTTATGTGGGGAGTGGTGGCGCAAAGGTTAAGAAGGTGAGCTTGTGATCGGAAGGTCGCCGGTTCAAGCCCCGGTACCGACAACATCAAAGATGTGGGTGGGATAAGTGAAGCGGTCACACTTGTATCCACCCTCATCTGCCCCACTCTGGGCCCTTGAGCAAGGCCCTTAACCCCCACCATCTGCTCCCCCGGGAACCCTAGATATCAGCTCTCTGCTCCACACAGAGGGCTGTGGTTGCTCGGTGGTCTGTGGTTGTGTCAGGAAGGGCATCCGGCGTAAAAACAACTGCCAAATCTTCGTGCGACCAGTTCGCTGTGGCAACCCCTAACGCAGGGTATAAAGCCGAAAGAAGAAGAAAAAAAAAAAAAAGAAAAAAAAAAATTTAGTCATTTATGTTCGTGTCTTTCCCGCTAACCGTAAGTGCGCCGTCTGGGTAATGACGGCGGAAGTGCTGGAACGGAAGTCCGTGGCATATAGTCTATTCATGGTTGTCACAACACATGCTAGTTTCATCCATTACTCATGCAGAGCTAATTAATATAACAAGTGTCAGCACAACAACAAACTCACTATTAACAAGCATTGATCTGAATATCTCTCAGTATGTGTTGGGACTGTTGCCCACTCCATATTTTGCCTAAAACTGATGTATGGTTACATGCAGTGGTGGGCCTCCAACCGCTAGGGAGCGCTAATGCGCTAATCCGCTTACAGCGGACCTAACGTTTTTGTCAGCGTAACATCGTTTTGACTAACTTTTATAATTCATAAGCGGATTTGCGCTATTTTTATTTAAAATGCAGTACCGATAATAACTAATTATCTATCAGTAAAAACGAAAAAACGTATTTACAGGCCCGGACGACTGCTAACAGACCATATCCTGTCAGCGCCGGATGTGGTCCGTGACAAAAAAGCGTCCCCTCAGTCTCTTTGCTAGAGCGAGCGCTCTCAGTTAGCAGCCAGTGTGTTACTCTGCAGCCTTATTGCTTGTTTTCGAAGAGTCAGACGAAGAGTTTTTAACATGGAGGGTGAACTTATGGATGTTTCTCAGCGGCCTACGCGACGCGTCTGGATTTTAAAAAGTATTTCGCCATATGCCCTCTTCAAAATGGCGGCCGCGACGGCCACAGAAGATAAGGACTTTCCATGAAAACACGGTAAAAACAATTATTTCTTTGCTGAGAAAAAATATATTTCTTAGCTGACTTTATAGCACAAGGTTTTTCTGAGCTTAGCCGGTTCAAATGGTCAAATCTGGTGGATTAAAAAAAGTATTTCGCCATTTGCCGGCCGCCATTTTGAAGAGGGCATATGGCGAAATATTTTTTTAATCCAGCAGATTTGACCATTTGAACCGGTTAAGCTCAGAAAAACCTTGTGCTATAAAGTCAGTGACTTTATAGCACAAGGTTTTTCTGAGCTTAACCGGTTCAAATGGTCAAATCTGCTGGATTAAAAAAAGTATTTCGCCATTTGCCCTGTTCAAAATGGCGGTTAGCGTGTTAGCATTAGCGTCCGCTAGCATTGGTAATACATAAGTCGTCCCCCTAATGGCAGTCGTCCCCCGATCGGAAGGTTGGCGGTTCGAATCCCGGTTCCCCACACCATGTGTCGTTGTGTCCTTGGGCAAGACACTTAACCCCGAGTTGCTCCCGGTAGGACTGGAAAGCACCTTGCATGGTAGTCTGCCGCTACCGGTGTATGAATGTGTGTAGCATTCAATGTGTGTAGCGCTTTGAGATTTTCACTAATGAAAAGCGCGTTATAAATTGAATTCATTATTATCATTATTATTATTATTATAAGTGCTTTTGAAATTGTGAACCCTAAAAAAATCAATAAGTGCTTTAGAAATGGCGGAACTAATTTTTGGATTAGCGTTGCCCAGCACTGGTTACATGTATGGAACTTGTGATGGATTTCAACTCACTCTCTAATGAAACAGGCTTTGGATAATAATAATAATAATAATAATAATAATAATAATAATAATAATAATAATAATAATAATAATAATAATAATAATAATAATAATAATATTCAATTTATAACGCACTTTTCATTAATGAAAATCTCAAAGTGCTACAAAGTGCAACATAATTAAATGTCAATAAAACAAGTAATAAAACAAGTAAAATCAATAACAGTATCAACTAAGATCAAAGATAGAATCATGAGGAGGCAGAGTATGCTTGGGATGAAGAAATATGTGCTGCTGCTAGCTGAGGATCTTCATATTTCTTAATTTAATGGATCAGCATAATTTGCCTTTTGCTGATTTTAAGTAATGCAAATGATCTAGACACCTAGTGGTGAGGCATGGGTACTTCAGCATTTTTGCTAAAATTATGAGTTTGGAGAATAAACACTTTAAAGGTTCAGTATGTAATTTCTGGAACACGCTGGAGCTTAGGAAAATTTTGAACAGACACGTTTCTGGTCCCTCCCCCTCAGAGCCATATATGGCTCTGAGGCTTGCTCTTGCCCTAGCTCTGCTGAAATTCAAATTCAAGCTCTGTTTTTATTGGCTGATTCAAATTCAAGCTCTGTTTTTATTGGCTGGTTACAAAATCTGTTTTTATTGGCTGGTTAACGGTGGGTCACTGTGGCTTTTTAGAAATGCTTTTAGAGAAGCAAGGGGACAATAGTTTTTTTCAGAGATTACTTGTCTAAAATCAGTATGTCAGGAGGTAGTGACAGAGTGAAGAAATATGTTAAAAATATGTTGTTAGAAAAGTTACATAATGAACCTTTACCCTCACCATCACCCTCAGCACTGGCTCTCCTCAAGGATGTGTGCTGAGCCCTCTTCTGTTCACTCTGCTCACATATGATTGTACAGCCACACATCCAGGCTGTCATATTGTTAAGTTTGCAGATGATACAGCTGTGGTGGGATGCATCACAGATAATGATGAATCCAGCTACAGACAGGAGGTGGAACATCTGGAGAGCTGGTGCAAAGAGAACAACCTTCACATGAATGTGAAGAAGACGAAGGAGATGATTGTGGACTTCAGAAGGAACAAACACACCCACACCCCACTGTATATAGGTGGATCTGCGGTGGAGGTGGTCTCCAGCTACAAGTACCTGGGTGTACACTTGAATGATAACCTCAGCTGGAGCAATAACACCACCAGCCTGATCAAGAAAGGACATCAAAGACTCTACTTCCTCAGACGGCTGAGACGAGCTGGTCTGAGAAGCTCAGTCCTCACCTCGTTCTACAGGTGTGCAGTGGAGAGCGTCCTGTGCTCCAGCATCAACGTGTGGCATGGAGGCTGCACAGTTGCAGAGAGGAAAGCTCTACAGAGAGTGGTGAAGGCTGCACAGAAGTCTGTGGGAGTCAGTCTCCCCACCATCACAGACATTTACACCTCCAGATGCAGAAAAAGAGCCACCTGCATCATGAAAGACCTCACTCACCCAGCACACTCACTCTTTGCACCACTCCCCTCGGGACGGAGGTTGAGGAGCATCAAATGTAGAACCACTAGACTGAGGAACAGCTTCTACCCTGAGGCTGTCAGACTCATGAATAAATAAATAATAAGAATAAACACTGCAAAATGTCACATCATGTTGATACTGATCTGTTTCTTGTTGCTGCGTTCATCTGTGACCATCTGCTCATAATGACTCATGTTCGTGCTGCTGTTTATAATGATGTTTTTCTACTACATTAGGGCTTATGCCTCTTATCAACAGGTCTGGTTCCTGTAAGGTCCCATTGTGGCTAGTTTGGGCCAGTTCCTATGGGACCGGTTTATTTCTGTATCCACTGCACGCTTAGGACCCCTTTAGTGGGCGTGAAGTTCTCCTGCAGTGGGCGGGTAATTCTCCTGCAGTGGGTGGATCATTAATATCAACGCTTCTAACCAGCTGGTGGCGCTAGTGATACATTAAGCTCTTTATTAACCACTAACACACACATTAGAAGAAGAGCTGGAAAAGAACACACAACCAAAGTGGATGAGCTTGTTTCTTTTTTGAACATTCTGCTTTGTCTGTGGCTTTTTCAGCCACAGACAAATGTTCATATACAGTATATATATATATATATATATATATATATATATATATATATATATATATATATATATGTGTGTGTGTATATATACACATATATGTATATATATTGTATATACATACATGTGTACACATACAAACATATGCGTGAGTATATATATATATACACACACACGTGTTTATATATATACATACATGTGTGTATATATACACATATATGTACACATACATACATAATATATACTGTACATACATATATATTTATATATACAGTACATACATATACACATATATACATATATATTTATATATACACACATTGATGATGGTGGAGTACACTACTTTGGACAAAACTGAAAGTGGCATGTATCCTAAAAAATCTGCGCCGCTCCATTGTCCCAGTTGATCAACAAGTGTGTTCCAAACTAAAACATTTGTAATATAAACTTAACAATATGTAATCAATCAATTCCAATCAAAATATCAAAGCAACTTTATTTAAATACTGTAAATGTTACATGTCAATAAAATTGTAACAGTTTTAAAAAATGAAAGATTGGTGTTATTTGTAGAAACAGAAAAACATATTACTAAATCTGCAGTTATGTATGAAATATGAACTTAAAATATCATCACTGGAATCTTAACCTGTTGTTCCAAAACATGTAACAATAATTAAAAGTAAAATTTGGCCAATAGCTCAGGTAAAAATGCTGACCTGTAGAACATTTCTACATTTTTCACTGCTTCTGTAAAGAACTCACCATCAGACACAATCCTCTGTGAATAAAGTCATCTGACCCAGAACTAAAGTTCTTTAGTTTGTAGCAGGTCGCTTTTGTAAAAGAGTCCACGAGGCTCAATGAGATTTACCTGACTAAATAAAGGTTGAATGAAAAACACCATGAAGTCACAGTACCCCTGCTCCGTCACAAACTGAGCTTGTATGACATCTGCTGAGTTCATAGGACCTGTTTGTGTTGTCAATGCAGGACTGTTTTTTTTTTTTACTGAGGCACCGAGGACATCTTTGGCACAATGTGGACAAGGTGCAGGAGAGCAGAGCATCAGGAGAAGCTCTGAGGTCTGTTCGGCTGCAGTTGATGTGTAGTCTGGAGTCACAAGATCAGATCCTGATGCAGCAGTTCAGCGATGGCTTCATATGTCTGGCTGGCTGTTTTCACTGCCCCATCTGGCAAACAACACAAAATTATTGTTATAATCTCCTCTAAACATCATTGTCCTTTGCTTTTATCTGTAATTTTCAAAGTTTGGAGTGTTTCTGTCATGACATACTTGCTTTACAGTGCAGTGACTTGTCCCATCCTTCTCCAAGGACACCCACGGCTAGAGGATCTTTACACAGGAACTGACTGATTAACCTGAAATAAATCACATTACACATTAATACAGGCCTATAGGCGTAAGTGACAAATTTATGGATTTTTCCCCATATTTATAAACCATTTTTGGACTGAGATATGACCGTTTCCATTTATTCTGACTGAACCAAAACAAAAACAGAAGTACAGTACAGTAGATAGAAGTAACATGTATGGCATGAAGTTGGCGGTTGTATCACGTAATATGAAAACGTGGCTATAATGATAAATTCAAAAAAGTTCAAGACAAAAACAACTGGACTTTATTTATTATACTATGCTTTAGACTATTTTTTTCCTTCCTTGCACTTTTTAGAATTTACCATGTCCTGGATGACTGAGAATCTTCACTCGCTATTATCGACTCAAACGGCCTGCCATACCCCACATTCTGCTCTGCTTCGAACCTTGAAAACAGCTGCCAACTCGGCGAATTAGACCATTAAAGTGCATTTATTAAGCAAATGATAGACTCAGACACACCTCCTCTCCTACAATTTCGAGCTAACAAATATTGTTTATGTGATTTTCTTGTTATATTTCAGAGAAACGAGCCGTTCCGCCATCTTTTTTTTTTTTTTTTCAGAAAAGCCTCTCGGCTGTTGCTGAAGCTAGTCTCCGGTGTTTTTTCAGTCCAAAAACGCTCAGAGAGTTGCATGACTCACTGGAAATATGCTTAAAGTTATAAAACACTCACCATCTACTATAGACTCCAGAAGAGAAGTGGCTGTGTCAAGGCCAGTCTCCCTCCCACTGTTGGCTGGGCAGTTTGCATTTCCTGGAAGACCGACTCTTCTTCTTCTTCTTCTTCTTCTTGGCGGATTGCAAACAACGTTCAGGTGCATACGCCACCTACTGGAGAAGACTGAATCTCCGCCCTCCGACCTAGGAATACGCCCCCTGACCAATCAGTGAACACGCTGTGCTGATGTCATAACTGGACCCTAGAGGAACCGGACCTTTGTACCTGAGTGAAGCAGGCACCAAAATAGGACCGGTTTCACGTGAACAGGACCCTGTGGGTACACCCCATAACTAGTTGTTAACTAGTTACGAACGAGCCCGAACGAGCGCGAACAGGACCTGTTGATAAGAGGCATTAGTGTATTACTAGCTGATGTCTCTCTTAGTTAATCCTAGATGTTATTATTGTTTTTCTCTTGCATTTGTTGTTGGATGTAACTGGGACCCTGTGTACATAATCTCGTTTTCAACACATGTACTACATGCGGTGCAAATGACAATAAATTCTCTCTGACTCTGACTCTTTAATGAAGAAGAAAATATGATAGATGAGGCCATCTCACCATTAATATGAATACTGTAATGCACTGCAACTGCTTTATAATGCAGGGAAATAGCTAAACAAAAATTATTGTTAGATAATTTGAAAGACTAATAATATCCCCATGGATGGATACAATAAGAACTGAGCCATGAACCACAGGAAACAAGTAGATGGGCTTCAGCCTGTATATACAAAGGAAAGTTAGAACTTTGTAAGCATATTGAAGAACAAAAATTGCAACAAGCTGCTAATCTTTTAATTCTGCATCCAGACTGCATTTCATGGTAGACTAGTTTGTTAAAAAGATCACCTTGTAGCCACTCATTTACCACAAATCCTCCCATTCACTTAACACAAAGCCTCTCCCTTCCATCTTTGTATCTGTCTTAATGATGGTTCTCGTGAACCGTCATTAGCCAAAACAGGGGCTGCAGAGCCTGTTGCTGCTGTGTTAATTGTGTTTTATTGAATGTGGAAGTGAGCAGAGCCAATGATAATCCTAATAAATAATTAGAAAGTACACAAAGCAGGCAATCAAGGCTGCACATGCGACCGCACCAAATACTACGCTGAACTTTAATGAAAGCAGTGAACGTTGAACTGGAGCCCCCACCAGTCATGCAGTACCCACCCACTCATAGATGCGGCAGAATTCCTCAGCCTCATTGCGTGTTGCTGACTCAGGTCTCCGAGGGGGTTAAAAGAGCTGAATGAGCTCAACAAACACTCAAAAATCACACAAACAGTAAATTCAGTCCATTTAGCCTCAATCAAAATGCACATGGACACGTGCACTTTCCATACCTGCTGGAATGATTTCACCTCCTGTGTCAGCTAGCACTTGTATGAGATAAACTGAATGATAAGAGGCTCCGTGAGTGTTGTGGCTCAGTCCTGTGTGTGTGCAGGTACGTACATTAACTGCTCTACCTGTAACTACTTTTTGCTGTGTTTGTTAGCAAGATAAGTCAAGAACCACAGGACAGATTTTTATCAAACTTACAGAATGTAATCACTGTATGGACATTTACAAGTGACTAGCTTTATGAGATGTTTGAGATAAAACCAAGTTGTTCTTTTTAGCTTTGTTGTTACCATACCATACCATTTTATTTATAAAGCACTTTAAACAGGAACAAGTCCACCAAAGTGCTGGACAAACCAACACGCAACAGGCAACACATACAATGAAGTACAACACGAAAAACATAAAAACATTGCAGATCATAAATCAAACGATCCAGTACACATCAGCTGGCATTGAAAGCGATGGAGTAGTAGTGAGTTTTTAACCGGGATTTGAAAACCGAGAGGGAGGGGGCCTGTTTGATGAGCAGCGGTAACTCGTTCCAGAGTCTTGGGCCTGCTACAGAGAACGCTCTGTCACCCCTGCGCTTAAGGCGAGTTGTTAGCGGTTAGCTACCGTAAACAGATACCTACTATTTAAATAAATAGCTCATAAACCACTCGGCGGATATTTTTTCTACTTACAGAGTGTAATTATATGAGTTTAATTTACAAACTGTTGACCTGTATAAAACATTTGAGATAAAATACGATTTTTTATTTGTTGTTTTAGACGGAATCGTCTCGTGTTAGCTTCTGTTTTATTTCCGTGTATATTGTAAAAAATAGCTCATAAACCACTCGGCGGATATATTTTCTGCTTACAGAGTGTAATTATATGGGTTTAATTTACAAACTGTTGACCTGTATAAAACATTTGAGATAAAATTCAATTTTTTATTCGTGTTTTTAGAGACGGAATCGTCTCGTGTTAGCTTCGAATTATTTCCGTGTATATTATAAAAAATAGCTCATAAACCACTCGGCGGATATTTCTTTAGCTTTCAGAGTGTAATTATATGAGTTTAATTTACAAACTGTTGCCCTTTATGAAACATTTGAGATAAAATCAGATTGTTTTATTCGTTTTTTTTAGAGACGGAATCGTCTCGTGTTAGCTTCCGTTTTATTTCCGTGTATATTTTAGCAAATAGCTAATAAACCACTCGGCTAATAAACCACTAACCCTTGTGCTACAATGTCAGCTATAATTTTTAGCAAACAAATAATTGTTTTTACCGTGTTAATCTTCTTAAAAACCTTGTTGTGCACTCCTGTGGCAGACATTTGCAACAGAGCTAAACACTCGGTCCATATTTTCGGGTTGTCTCAGCGGTGACGCGTCACGTCAGCGGTGACGTAGGTGCGACCTATATTTAGGTGCGACCTCTTTATGGATTTTTCCAATATTTTTGGCAATAATTGGACAAAACAACCTATATTCCGGAAAATACAGTAGTTTAGATATCTGAAGTGAGAATCAGAGGCCGGGCTGATCATTTAAATCAACCATGCGCGGTACAATGTAAGGTTTAAACTTCTTCAGTCTGAGGAGCTGTAACAAACTCAGTCTTATAAACAACACCTTCTCGTAGTGGACCAACCAGTTTGTTGTTGACATCCAGAACTAGCTGTTCACATGATAGAGGAGGACCATCACCGAACAATTGGTTAATACTGCTCTGATGGTTGTTTGCTATTCACAAGGGGCTATTCATACCATCAATAACAGCGTTGTAAGAGGGGACAGTTGAACACGGAGGATCCACCTCTGTTTAAAGATGGACAGGTTATTTTCACAAAGATGGCCTCCTTTACTCCTCTCTCAAACCATCATTCTGTCTCCTCCCTCTGAATGTGATTTTGTTGACATCGCCTCCCTGTTAAATTAATTGTCCCTCCGCCTGCAACAGAATGTTCTAGAAGGAAACAACCAAGTTTCATCCTTCGTGACTCAGCTCACTTCAGCTTGTTTCAGCTTCGCTGTGTCAAATCCCGTTTCCCACGTCTTTTTTTTGTTATTTTCTACCCAGATGATGCTTTCCTCTCCTGCTTAAGGTTTCTCACTCTCCTAAACTGCATTGTTCTCTGCTCCCCTCGCTGCACCTCCCTGCTCCTTTCTGCCTCCCAGTGCGAGTGCAACAGAAAGTCTCAACGAAAGGCTGCGCCTCTGAAAAATTCACTACAGTACAGTTTGTTTCAATAAGATGGCTGCAGAAGAAGAGCCAGTGTCAGCGAGGATGAGCTGAGATCGACAGACAGGATGATGGAGAGAAAACCAGAGAGGGGATGAAAAGAATGAAGCTAAAAAAAAAGAGGGATAAAAGAGATGTGGGAAATAAAAACGATGAACGGAGCTGATGGGAAGATTTAGGCCAAAGAAAGCAAGTTATAGCTTCACAGAGTTCAGAAACACAAGACAAAGAAAAAAACAAAAAAAAAACAATGAAGACAGACGAGAAAACCTTGGAGGACGCTTCCAGTGTGTATAAAAAACTCTCGTCACCATAGCAACCCTGGCTCACAAGTAAAGTAGCATAGCAGAAAGATGGTGCAGGGAAATACTGAAAGGAAAGAAGGGAAAGATTGACTGAAATGAAATATTGATCATTTATCAAAGATGTTCCAAGATGCAGGATGCTGAGATTCAAACTGAATGTTTACCTTTAAACTTTAAATTAAATAAGTTTTATTCATCATGATGGAGGAGATGATGCACTGCTCAGTGTAAAAAACAATCCATCTGTTCATCTGGTAAAAGTCTCCAGTGCAGTGATCACAGCAGCTCTTTTATAAACTACAGTATCTCAGAAGTTTTTTTTTTCTTCTTCTAAGCATAGAAGAGCTTGCAAATCTGCGTGGCAAAATTCTGACGGTGTGAGGACGACGGAGCACATGGGATCAAATGATTCCACACAGTCTGTTTGAAGCTGTTTTGAAGGCACTATGAACACTTGGTGAGCCTCCCCACCATCACAGACATCTACACCTCCAGATGCAAGAAGAGGGCCACCTGCATCATGAAGGACTCCACTCACCCAGCACGTTTTGCCCTGCTCTCCTCAGGCAGGAGGTTAAGGCTCATTAAGTGTAGAACCACTAGACTGAGGAACAGCTTCTACTCTGAAGCTGAAGCTGTTAGACTCATTAATCCTCAATCAGGATTATCACTGTGAAATAAAAAATCACTGTAATGCCACTAGGCCTGTCATGATAACACATTTTACTGGGCGATTAATTGTCTCAGAAATGATTGCGATAAACGATAATATTGTCTGAAATTTGACAATAATTAGTAAGTATTATCGAATTTAAAAATAAATGTTGGTTAATTTATTTTGAGTGTAGTTCCGTTCAAACCCCTGATGGATATATAAAAATAAAAACAGTTCAATAGGGCTGGACAATTAATTGCATTTGCGATGATATTGCGATATAACGATATTTTCTAATCGCAAAGGTTGCAATTTGACTGGTCACGTGATCTGGTCATGTGACATGTGAGTGAGCGGAGCAAAGCAAAGCAGGGAGTGGGAGAAGTCAAGACTGATCTTTAACAGGTTGCACAATGGCGTCAGGCTCGACTGAAGATGACACATCTTAAAGTTTGGTACCAAAGAGGGGCATCACGTCTAATTAGGAATTATTATGTCTATAAAAAAGAAGACACCACGCAACAACAAGTATTGTGCAGAACTTGCCTTGCTGCTGTTGCTACCTCTCGAGGTAACACCATGAATCTTTATCAACACTTAAAAAACACCACAAAGACACTTACGATAGTTGCATGGCTAGAATGCCAACGACCAGTGCTTCAACTTCAAGTAAGCAAAGTAGCAGCCGACAGGGATCACTGACCAAACTGTTCGACGGTATTACTCCCTATAACATAATTTGAAACGGCTCGTGGAAATAATTAAAGCAATAATGGAGTTCATAATGAAAGACATGATGCCCATTAATACAGCGATCAAGCCTGTGTTTACAGCCTTGGTAAACAATGAATAACTGGTACGGAACGCCCTTATATACACATTTTAGCCAAGTTGCTATCCAGGAGCTATACAAAAAAAATGCAGAAACATTTGCAGCGGAGCTGAATAAAGTGGAATTTTTTTGCAACTGAAACAGATTAATTTATTGTTTGTGTTCATTGAAAAATACATGAGAAGAAGACATTGAAAAATAATTGCATATTAAATTGCATTATTGACATAAAAAAATCGTAATTAGAATATTTTCCAAAATTGTTCAGCCCTACAGTTCAGTCATGAACAGATTGACTTTCTATGACTTGTTTAACTCAGAATGTTGTGTCTGTGAATTCTGCCTGAGCTCTAAAGACAGAAGCAAACAAGCCAAAATATCAGCGTACATCAAAGCACACTATTCCTAATCAAGCTATTTGCTTTAAAGGGGACAAATTATAGGTCCTATAAATTTTTATGGTATGTCTGTGGGCTATCCAGACCATGTTCATCCAATTTAATACACAAAATAATTCTTAGATAATAAAATTTCCCCTTTCTAGTTCTGCCTTTTCTGACTTCCGTTCAGAACGAGCTGTTTATAATAATGAGCTCTGAAGGCCACGCCCTTCAAAAATCTGTTTACATTAACTCCGCCCTCAACCCCCCGCTTAAATTAAAGAAAATGACCGCTGGGTCAGCTGGCCCAGCAGGACTCATAACATCTCAGCATTATTGTATTACATTAGTAATACACCACTTAAGACAAGCAACACAAAGTATTATTATGTAGATGTATACTGTATATCTATTCTCACCCCGATCTATCCGAAACAAAAGGCTTAAAAAAAAGAAAGAAATATGCCGTGACCAGGAATCGAACCCCGGTCCTTTGGGTGTCAATCCAGTTCCTTACCTCTCGACCAACCTGGCAATTATGTAAGAGCAGTCCTTCATAGTACAAGTAACAAATACAACCACCTACTTTTAGAACGCTGGAGTTTTGATTAGATTTTGATGAAGTGAAAAGTATTCTTAAAATAAATAAGTTGCTAATCTGAAAAGTATATTGATCAGTGGTGCTTGTACGTTACAGACTGTCGCCCCGCGAGAGTGTGTGTGTGCACAGTTTCAACGAGACAGAGTTCAAACAAGGTAATAAAACATTCTGGTTTTACTTGAGATGTGCTTCGTGCTGCACGGGTGGAGCAGGGCGAAGCCCCTAGCCCCCGCTTAAATTAAAGAAATGACCGCCGGGTCAGCTCCTAAACTGCTCGGCAACCGTGACGTCTTTTATACTGAAGTGGGTGGAGCCTCACCAGGGGTTGCTAGGTGAGGGGCTGGGCTCAGGTTGGGGTGGGTTGTCCTACGGCTTGTGACATCACAAGCGCCAGGATTTGAAAACGAGACATTAAAGGTGCTATGTGTAACTTTCTGTAGAGCGCAGCACTTAGAAATATTTTCAACAGGCAAAGCATTCTGATCCCTCCCCCTCAGAGCCATATATGGCTCTGCTCCCCCTTGCTCTGCTGAAATTCAAATTCAAGCTCTGTTTTTATTGGCTGATTCAAATTCAAGCTCTGTTTTTATTGGCTGGTTACAAACTCTGTTTTTATTGGCTGGTTAACGGCGGGTCACTCTGTGTTTTTAGTGTTTTTATAAATGCTGATAGAGAAGCAAGGGGACTATAGTTTTTTTCAGAGATTACTTTGTCTAACACCAGTCTGTCAGTAGATAGTGACAGAGTGAAGAAATATGTTAAAAATATATTGTTAGAAAAGTTACAGACTGCACTACAAAGTTACATAGTGCAGCTTTAATATCCCTGAAAAATAAATATACTTAGAGTAAATATACCACTGGGTGTATTTTTTGGCCCTAGGACTGTTTTTTAAGAAGTACATACCCAAAGTTGAGTAAAAAACAATTAAAAAGTGAATTTTGCATATTTGGTCCCCTTTAACAAGTTTTATTTTTGTGCATGCTTTTCACTGTAGAAGTGGAAATTAAAAATTGTGACAGAAATTTCAGAAAATGTATGAATGGTAAAAAGGATCTCCAATACCAACTGTACAGTCAAACTCTAAACCACACCTATCAAATCCAAGGCCCGGGGCCAAATATGGTCCTTGTTACCAAATTATCTGGCCCCCAAGATATTTTAGAAGTAGAAGCCAAAAAAAATGCACCCAGTGGTATATTTACTCTAAGTATATTTATTTTTCGGGGATATTAAAGCTGCACTATGTAACTTTGTAGTGCAGTCTCTAACTTTTCTAACAATATATTTTAACATATTTCTTCACTCTGTCACTATCTACTGACAGATTGATGTTAGACAAAGTAATCTCTGAAAAAAACTATAGTTCCCTTGCTTCTCTATCAGCATTTATAAAAACACTAAAAACACAGAGTGACCCGCCGTTAACCAGCTATAAATAACTGTTTAGAGTAGGTGCGTCAAACTCAGTTATAAAGGGGGGCCAAAATTACAAATGTATTTCAAACCAAGGGCCAGTTTGTCAGTACATTAACACCGTTTATATACCTGACATATTTTCTCGGATGTAGTTTCCTCAAAAAAAATTGTATGAGTCAAATCAATCAAAAATCATATCAATCAAAATGTATTTATTTATTATAATTTTTAAGCCTATTTGCGCAGTTTCCGGCAGTTTCCGGCAGTTTCCGGCAGTTTCCGGAAATGCCGCCGTGTCCGCCATTTTAAGGTTTGCTTCGGACGTCTCAGGCCGGAGCAGCAGCCGCCGATCACTAAACCTTGGAGGGACGACACCGAGCTAACGTGGGGCTAAATTGCTAACACAGCCCAACTGGAGACACGGACCCAACGGGCGGCGGAGACCAGCTTAAAGTAAGAAATTGTATTTTTTTTATTTAATTACTGTACAGTACTGTATGTCTCTAAATGTACTGTACAGTACTGTATGTGTTTTTTTAATAATTATGCAGCTTTGTTAGGATAGGCGAAGTGCTTGGTAACTTACAGTACTGTACATGTACGTGTATCAGTGGCGGCTCGGGTGGTCCCCGACTTACGACAAAATCGGGTTTCGAACGATGCATAGGAGCGGAACTCGTACGTAAGTCGAGGACTCCCTGTACTTTGTATATCTCTGCTAGTATATTCTTTTTTTTTTCTTTCGGCTTCTCCCTTCGTCAGGGGTCACCACAGCAAACTAGTTGCATGAAGACTTGGCAACTGATTTTACACCGGATGTCCTTCCTGACACAACCACAGACCACTGAGCTACCACAGCCCTCTGTGTGGAGCAGAGAGCTGATATCTAGGGTTCCCAGGGGAGCAGGTGGGGGTTAGGGGCCTTGCTCAAGGGCCCAGAGTGGGGCAGATGAGGGTGGAGACAGGTGTGACTGCTTCACTTATCCCACCCACATTTTTGATGTTGTCAGCACCGGGGCTTGAACCGGCGATCTTCCGATCAAAGCTCACCTTTTAACCTCTGTGCCACCACTCCCATTATGTTAGTATATTAATACTTCCATAAATTGAGGATTCACTGATTTAATTCCCTAATTGGTATATTTGTTTATAGATATGTTTATATATAATTTGTGTTTATTAGTGCTATGGACTTCAAACTAGAACAAGTTGTACAATATATACGTGTTTTAGTTTGTGTCCATTATGTGTCTGTTTATTAACTCTTACAGCTAAAAAGGCTAATTTTACCCATGCTGAGCTCCCCACTGGTCTAATTATAACAGGTTTTTTTTTACCTGAGAAAAAAAACATTTATTAATATTGTGTAATTCCATTCAAACCCCATTTTCTTGAGATAACTAATACAACAGGAGGTTGGTAAGGATTGTTTTTCTGTGTTTAAAATTTTTAAAAAATCTATGTTATTAGGACTATTTAGACCAATTAACTCATTTGTTTGTATAAATTGGAGGAGGTTTTTGACATTAAGGCAAAATGAACGCAAAAGTTTCCACCAACAAAATGTTCCTCAATTACAGATTCTACACATTGGTATGCAGATATCTGTTGAAAGACATGAGGCAATTCCTTTATCTAATTGTAATGAAATTATAATTTACATGACACTTAAGCCACACGTTTAACAGGAACAGTCACCTGGGGACTTCATGGATCTGACTCTGGTTTTATTAGATTATTAAATACTGTAAATCAACTAAGGGCTCTTTAATTGCAATATTGGACATAAAGGATTACTGCATTAATGTGAATACTTGCCCTTCACTGTCTGGCATTTGAATTTGTCAGAGCATTCCCATATGTAAAATTATAAAATAATCTTTAAGCACATTCTCGCAGGAAGTCTGTGAATAGCAGCAGAGCCTAATATGCATTAATGGAGCCTTAGGATGTGAAAAAGGAACAATAAATAGACGAGTCTCTGCCAGAAAACCATATAAAGGAGCGTTATGGAGATGATTATAACCACATGATGTTTAATCTCAACTAAAAACCAGAGCAGCCAGTTGCGTTCAGCACAGAAGGACAACAGAAAGATAAATAAGTCCCCTCCGAGTCGTCGGCACACAGATTTATTTATGTATTTAATTTGTGTTTGTCTTAAGCAGGCCCTTGGCAGCGACACAGTGGGGAGTTAGGACCCTGCAGAGGACAGCCGGGGAACACTTGAAATTAGTAGCAGACTTCCTCCAGCTCTGTCTCAGTGTCTGCCGCCCAACAAAACAAGACGAACCAACGGGAGAGGGGAGAACAGACACAGACGAGTCTGGAAATGGTTTTGAAGCCACATCTTGTAGGAAATCCTGAAGCAAGTTAACAAGGGGCGCTGAAACCACGAAGGCTGAACCCCCCTCCCTGCAGTCAGTGTGAGTTGAACAGAAAGCACAACGCTGCTGTTAAACAGTTAATATTCATTTAAACAAATGAAGGACTAGCATTCACTGAAGACATGCTTGTTGGCTGCCAGCTCTCAGAGCTTTGAGCTAAAATCAGATCGTGTAACGAGTTAACGCCATTTTGGTCAAACCTCGACAACAAAGTGACGTCACATCCTGCTCAGTATGTTGGCGACTCATTTCAGCTACTATCACACCGACATTTAGCTTGGTATCTTTAAAAAGACCCAGCTGAAGCCATTTTTGTCTCATGTACATTGTCTGTGGCCACCATCTTGAATTTGACTTCAAAGGTGAATTACCTGTATGTATGCACCCACATAATTACTTTCTTAAAGGTTTTGTTAAAATCCTTCCAGAGTTTCATGGTAAATTTTGCTAACTGACAGACAGAGTTGACAATAATAGTTAACTAGAAAGTTCCTGGAGAAACTTTCATGCGGATTACCATGTGGTGGCCATTTTTAAATTTAGATTTGACAGTAGTTCGCTCTCAGCTACCACTATACTGTACCAAGTTTCAGCTAAAAATGGCAACAACAAAAAAGTCTATGAGTTAGGTGGGTTTTTTTTTTTAAAGCTATGGTGGCCATCTTGGATTTTGGCAAGTGATGGGAAAGGTGCTCAGGTATAACCATTCCAAATTTCAGCTCTACATGTGTAAAATAGCTGAGTTAAAGCCATTTAAATGAAGCTTTGGTGGGCATCTTAGGGGCGGCTGTTGCTGAGTGGTTAAAGTAGTCATCCTCCAATGCAAGAGTTGGGGGTTCGATTCCACCAACAGTCACACATGTCACTAGATATACTTTTTATACTTTTTATACTACCATGCAAAACCTCAGGACAGTATTACACTTTTATTATTTCATTTTATGCTTATGTTCATTAAATGTTTAGTGTTTTAGTGTTGGTGTAAATTTTCATACTTTTATACTACTATGCAAAAACTCAGGACAGAGTTACACTTTTACTATTTTATGCTTATGTTTATTAAATGTTTTGGTGTTTTAGTGTTTAAATGGTTACTGTTGCACCGAGGGACTGAGAGAAACACAATTTCAATCTTGTGTATGTCCTGTACATATTGCAGTTCTGACAATAAAGTTGACTTTGACTTTTGACTTTGACATGTCAAAGTGTCCCTGAACAAGACACTGAATCACACACTGCGTCCCCATCGGTGTATGAATGTGATAAAGTACTAATTAACCATTGTACACAGTAGTCCCTTATTTATCACAGGGGTTTGGGGGACCCCCCCCACACACACACACACACAGACACACACATAAGTGAAAAACCGCAAAGTAGGGCTACAGTGGTTTAAGTTCAAGTAAACTTTATTGTCATTACCATCTCATGTGCTACATGAAATGGATCCAAATTATGTACACAGGCAGTAGTAGTTGTAAGTAGTAGTTTATTTAATATTTATATACAGGTATACATTAAGGTGTTTTAAACCCTTCTCAAACTCTTGCAATGTCCCTAACAATTTTCTAAACTATAAATGTGCTAAAAGACCACAGCATGTCATGATCTCTACTTTCTCTGCCACCTGTCAGCGCTCTCAGCCACGCCCACTTCTCTGCTGCACAGCTTCTCCTGCAGCTGTGGGCTGCACAAAGGTGCAGCAGGGGCTAAACTATTTAAAATAATTTATTTTAAAAATTCCATGCCGATCATGCGGCTCATCCATCAATCAGACAATTGTGTGTCGTGTCCAATCTTACTTTGAGAAACCGTGATAAGTCAAACTGCAAAATAGCGAGGGACTACTTTAGTAGAGTGCTGTATGAATGAGTTAATGAGGACACAGATTGTGTTGTAAAAAGCTTTAAGTGTCCTAAGATACAAAGGTGCTATATAAGTACTGTCCATTTACCATTTTGAATTTTTTTAATTATTTATGGGGCATTGCTTTCAGCTACTACCACACCAAATTTCAGCTTAATATCTCTAAAAATGACTGATTTACAGTCTTTTCCTTTTTAGCTCAGGTGGCCATCTTGGATATTTGATTCGCAACCAGTCTATGAAAAATGACTAATAAATATGATGTCTTTGTTTGCTAATTATGTTGCCATGGTAATTCGAAATGCCAATAAAGTAAGAGCGCACATCACATTATTTTGACATAACATTTGTGGTACAAGTTGTGGTTCAGGCCACATTAAAGTTGATGGATGAGTAAGATATAAAGTTATGAAACCCTTGTTAGGTGGATAATAGCAGGTGCTGCCTTATACTAGGCAGTCCCCAATGACAATGTTTTGGGTGAATGTAGTGGCTATATGAGTGCAATGATTAGTACTCAACAACTAATTAAAGCCAATAATCTGTAGTTAATTGTGTTAAAGTCATTTTTGTGTTTATTAAGGTTAATTACCCACAGCAGACATCTTTAATCAAACTGACTTCAAAAAAGTTAAACATTATGATTGTAAGTAACTGTGAGAGCTTTATTAAAATCTGCTCAATTGTTAACGCAACATTTTGCCAACGAGCACGCACACATGAACAAACATCACGCGCTTTGCCTTTCGGGCAGTAAAAGTGTAAAATCAAACGTTACAATGATTACGCCAAAATGATCGAAGGACAAAGAAATGTGAACAGCAGACTGCAGAGGTTCTCCTTCAGTCGTGCAAACGTGCAGCCCGAGCTGGAGACACACGTGTGCACAAAACAGGAACACACCTCTCCAGGGAGCAGACAGGGCTTCCCTCCCTGTCTACATCTGCAGATTGTGTAGTCACTGCACAATCTACACACAGACACACACAGCAGAGACCTCCCTGAGTGTGCCTGTATAGGCTGAAACTATGCAGTGTTTTCCTCCAGTAAAACACACTAATAAAGAGCAGATTTTACACAACAGCTCACACGCTCAGGAGGAGATGTGAAGATGGAGAAGGGTCGGGGGCGGCACAGGGATGACGAAAAGAAAATATTCATCAAGACAAAAAGCAGATCTGTCTCCGTCTGAACGTGGGATGAGCTGCACCCCTGAGCGAAGCGCGGGAACTCTTCTCCCCAATTTAATATCAGAGTTAACCCTCAGAAAGCAATATGAGTTGTGCAGGAAGAGGGATGAAGTGTCTGCATTCAGGCATCGTCTGTGCAGCGCGTGGGACGCAGCGTAGAACTGTTCTGAGAGACGAGAGGAAATGTATTGTGTCATTTGTTGTCTCATCCAGAAAACCTTCATTTGAAGACATGACGATGAAAAAAATTAACTGTATGCTTCATAGATGTAAAAAATCAATGAAAGGAGTGGCTATTTAAACAAGTAACAAAAATAATTGATCGTAGGATGACAAGAATGAGTGTTTTTTCAATTAAAAATATATGCAAAAAAATATGCTTATGTTTCATTTTATGCTTATTTTCATTAAATGTTTAGTGTTTTAGTTTTAGTTTTAGTGTTGGTGTAAATTTTCATACTTTTATACTACTATGCAAAAACTCAGGACAGTGTTACATTTTTACTATTTTATGCTTATGTTTATTAAATGTTTCAGTGTTTTAGTGTTTAAATGGTTACTGTTGCACCGAGGGACTGAGAGAAACGCAATTTCAATCCTGTGTATGTCCTGTACATATTGCAGTTCTGACAATAAAGTTGACTTTGACTTTGACTTAAATTATTAAGAAAATCTTAAAATAAGTCACTGGTCGAGACTTTGCTGGTAAGCTCATCACCTTTCTGCTCCATACAGTATTTGGATTAACGTTTGCAACAGTTAAAGACTACGCCCCCGGCTGAACCACACAGATGTTTGCATCAGCATCCATTCATCCATTTATCATCTTCCACTTGTTCTGAAGTCAGGTCTTAGGGCCAGCAGCTTGTAATAAAATACAGTAAAAACACTGGTTTTACCATGACAGACTTAGGCCCTGTACACACGTAGCCTGGTGTTTGAAAAATGAATATCTGCGCAAAAAAAATATCTCCGTACATATATGTTCGGATATTTAAAATGTTCGTCTACATGTGCCCATTTATTTTCACCACAGAGCGTTGTAAAGAATATGTCCAACCCATAGGTGGCAGTGTAGTGCAGTCACAACCCTTGAAGTTATTATTTCTTTTTCTTTTTTTTGTTCGTTTGTGTGGACAGACCGCGAGGTTGAACTACTATTAAATACCGTGTTGGAGTACAAAGTTAATAAAACGCAGGAAAATGTCGACTGGGAATCATGTCCGACTGGGAATCATGTCAGAGCAGGTATGTTGACATTTTAGCGCTTTTTTTTTTTAGAGCATTATGTGACGTCAGCGCCGCTCCAGCTGCCGCAGAAAAACGCAAATCTCCGGTTCTGAAAGTCCACAGGCAAACCCGAAAGTGGAGAATTCTCAAATCTCCACTTTAGTCTGAGTTTTTTTAATTATTCCTTTATAGTTACATCAACTAACGTGTGGATGAAAGGCCAAACCACATGATAAACTATTCGGTTTTACTGATACTATGTGTGTACAGGGCATTAATAAATGGTTGAGGTTGGGACAACTCAAATGTTGTTGTTTTTTTTTCTTTTTTATAAAAAAAAAAAATTCTGGCCATGACAGTGTTTGACTCCATGGGCACTCCAGCCCATCTTCCCAGCAGACCACCTTGTGTCACAGAAAACATTCACCATATTTTAACAATAACTATTTTCCCTGACTCCTTCTAGTCTCCTACAACTTCCATAGTAGTGAACAAAGTGTGTTTCAGCTGTAAAGGTGGGGTTGTATCAGGAACCATAACATTGTTCACTGGGTCTTCACCAACAGACTAGTATGATTGCTTTAAATCCATAAATCTGACCCAACCACAAACACCATTTCACACAATGCAGACAGGATGATTGACAGGATGATGGTGCATTCAAGGCAAACTCAAAAACATGGAACAAATCTTGTTGCACTGATTTAAACTAGGATACATTTTTATGTTAAATCTTCTGGGAATGTTTAGACGTACCTCATCTGGGTTTTGTCCTGATCCAACCTGTTGATCAGAGTTAGCGTCTCTAAAAAGTACTTACCCCCATTAGATGTTTTATGAGTCGTGGTCAATATACGTAAATTGACCCTTTTGCAGTGGTGGGATGTAATTAAGTACATTTTTCATGCATCTGTACTTTACTTAAGTAGAGTTAAACGTGGGTACTTTTACTTTTACTCCACTACATTTTACATTAAGTATCTGTACTTTCTACTACACTACATTTCTATAATGTGTTGCGTTACAAGCTTGCTCAGGATGAGAGACTACAACGAAGCCAAGATTCAACTTGTCTGCTGGATTCCTTAGATAGATAACTTTACTAATTGGCTTTCTATGTACAGTATGTGAATGTTCCTGTAAAGTGCCGTGAGACAACTTTGTTGTGATTTGGCACTATAGAAATAAACTGAATTTAATTTAATTGAATTCACGTTGCAGTTTTTGTTTGTTAGTTTGAAAGTAACCAATAGAGAGAGGGGAGTTGATCCATTGAATCACTGCAAAGTGGACAGGTAACGTTAGACCAGCCTTCATTAAGAGCTGGACAAATGACGCATATTCCAGTATACAGGTAGTCCTCGGGTTACGATGGTCTCGAGTTACGACGTTTCGTGGTTACGGCGCTTCTCCCATAAAAAAAAATAAATAAAAAAATTGAAAAGCCGAGTTACTCGGTTTCCGGTTTTATGTCGTAAACGTAGCGGCGGAGGAATACTGCACTGTACTCTCTAAAAAAGCTAAGTCTGGTCCTCTGGACATTCAAAACACAAAACAAAACTTTACTGTGAACGCGGTTTTACGTCGTAAACGAATAGAGAATACGGAGGATGGACTGAGCTGGACGGCGGTTTTACGTCGTAAACGAATGGAGAATACGGAGGATTGACCAAGGTGGACGGTGTTACAAGCATCCAACTAGGCTATTAACTGTTTTTTCCCTTCATTATGGCTCCCAAATGTATGTGTTTTTTTATAATTATGTAGGGTACTGTGTTAGGATGGGCTAAGTGCTTAGTAATACAGTACTGTACATGTATATGGTGCAGTATGTATGTATATTTCGACTTACGTCAAAATAGGTGTACGCCGCCACGTAGGAACGGATCTACGTCGTAAGTCGAGGACTACCTGTATACGTCAATGAGCTGGACGCACCCACAACACCACTAATACATCCGAAATGGATTCCACCACAGAGAGTCAGTCCTATTGAAAGACTATCGAAAGACTATTGAAATATTATTGAAAGACTATTGAAATATTATTGAAAGACTATCGAAAGAGTATCTAAAGACTATTATTGAAATATTATTGAAATATTATTGAAAGACTATTGAAAGAGTATCTAAAGACTATTGAAATATTATTGAAATATTATTGAAATATTATTGAAAGATTTATCGAAATATTATTGAAAGACTATCGAAATACTATTGAAATATTATTGAAAGACTATTGAAAGATTATTGAAAAATTATTGAAAAATTATTGAAAGACTATTGAAAGATTATTGAAAGACTATTTAAATATTATTGAAAGACTATTGAAAGACTATTGAAAGATTATTGAAATATTATTGAAAGACTGTTGAAAAACTATTGAAAGATTATTGAAATATTATTGAAAGATTATTGAAAGCCTGTTGAAAAACTATTGAAAGATTATTGAAAGATTATTGAAAGATTATTGAAAGCCTGTTCAGTACAGCAGAACAGATTTTCTCTCCCCAAAGAGCCAGACTGGACAAAAAAACTTTGAAAACAAACTTCTTCTGAACTTGAACAATACATCCATCCATTTTCGTCCACTTATCCGGGGTCGGGTCGCGGGGGTAGCAGCCTGAGTAGGGAGGCCCAGACTTCCCTCTCCCCAGCCACTTGGAGCAGCTCCTCTGGGGGAATCCCAAGGCGTTCCCAGGCCAGCCAAGAGACATAGTCCCTCCAGCGTGTCCTGGGTCTTCCTCTGGGTCTCCTCCCGGTGGGACATGCCCGGAACACCTCACCAGGGAGGCGTTACATTACTCATACAATACATTCTTGCTGCAATATTAAAATATGTCAGTTCATGGATGTTAGGAGACAAGAAATACCTCCAAATGTCTCGACACTCATGTCCAAGTTTTGAAAATGGTGTCAGGAAGTTAAAGTATTGTTCACTATTGACCCACTACAAAGTTGACGAGACAGTATTTTAACTAGAGTTGGTGACAAACTGGAGTTGAATGATCAGATATTCCTTTGTTAGTTGTGTCTATAATGATCCTTTTTTTCAGGCAGACAACTTTTACTTAAATGTTTTACTGCAGTTAAAATGACACATTGATTTTGTTTTGTGTTAAATAAAAAATTTCAAAGGTATACTGTAATCATTCCTCTTTCTTATTTTGTTTAATAGCATTTAACTCTGGATGTTATCTCTGAAATTCTAACGCACACAGTCACAAGTCTAAGTGTGAACTGTGTCACAGAGTAAACACAATAAAAACATGTATTATCTGCAGCTTTGTTCATTAAAATGGCTCAACACTATTAACATATTACAGAAAATACACATACAATACACACACTTAATGATATTATATAGACCATTGTATTAGGTAATACATTCAGCAAGTACTTTTACGTTTAATAATTTAAGTATTTTTAAAAGCAAGTACTTATTTACTTCTACTTACCTGTAAGTAAAATAATTCAATGTGGTACTTCTACTTTTACTAGAGTACATTTTTGTCTGTTTATCTGTACTTTTACTTAAGTACAGCACTGCAAATACTGTGAATAGAGGTTACTTAAAAAACCTAAGGTAACAAAGTGACAATTAATTTTATTAAGTAGATTTTAATTTCAAAAAGTTTATGTAAAATAAAAAGAAAATTGTAATTAAATTTAATTAAAAAAACTTAGTAGATTTTAATTACATTAAACTGTACATTTATGTAGGATTTAGGAACAAAATCTCAAATTTATGGTTAAAATTACTAATGTTTAATGCAAAATTTAAGAGAAAATAGTAATTAAATTTAATTAAAAAACCTAAGTAGATTTTAATTACATTAAACTGTACATTTATGTAGGATTTAGGAACAAAATCTCAAATTTATAGTTAAAATTACTAATTTTTAATGCAAAATTTAAGAGAACATTAAATTCAATTAAAAAACCTAAGTAGATTTTAATTACATTAAACTGTACATTTATGTAGGATTTAGGAACAAAATCTCAAATTTATGGCTAAAATGACTAATTTTTAATGCAAAATTTAATTTAAATTAATCTATATGGAATATTACTATGAATTTACTATTAATTTGGGGAAAAATGACTAAAATTAATAAAATATTCATTACAAAGAAAAAAAATTGTGTGCTTTTTGAGTGGAACTCAATTTGTAATCATTAAATAAAAAAACATTAATAATCACTGAATAATAAGATAAATTTGCATTATTTAACCTCTTCTCTTGAGTAAAATTTATTTGTTTAACAAACAATAAAAATTACTTGGTTTTACTGTGGAAAATAAAACAATTACAATTTTTTTCTGCTAAAATTCACTTGTACATAAATTGTTATCCATGTTCTCCTATAATATTCTTCTAATTTTCTAAATACTTTAAAGTTTTTACTGGGTTGCACAAATTATCACACATAGATAACTTGAACATCATTTTGGTTCTTTTAAAGTGGCAAAATATAGCAACATAAAATAATTTACATGTGTAGACAATATAAAGTGGCTGTGTTTACACGTCATGAAAAATGTTACTCCAAACAAATGCTAAATCAATTTTGTGAAGAAGAAATGAGATGCTAAAATAAATAATTAGATGACTAATTTCACTATTAACTGCCGGAGTATTTTTTACTTTTTCTCTTATTTCTGTTACTTCTTAATGACTGACTAACAAAAAGTGTAGTTTTTCTTATCTGAATAACTCAATATAAATGCTGAACAAATAGTTACCACTTGTGTACTGTACATTGTTTATTAACAACAAAAATCAACCTTTTTGAAAGGTCTGAGAAAAACTGCAAACATCTAAGTGCAATAAACATTTCCACAGCTGCAGGACTTGATTGTCCAAAATATTTTACACTTTGTTTGGAAACAACTGTGTAATAAGAAAGATAAACAATAGTGGTTTCTTGATTTTTTTTAAAACATAAACATTCTTAAAGGGATCCCTGATTAGTTGTAACATTAGACTTTATTTGATAAAAATTTATTTTAATTGTAAAATAAAAAATACTGTAGGCTGTTTAGTTCTGAATTTTTTTTAAATATATTTTAACACAAGATGGAGCCATTTTATTTACACACAAAGCATTCTGGGTAAATGATGACGTGGATAGGTCATCGGTGCGAGGCTGCTAGCGAGCTATATCCACCCTGAAGGTTAATCTTGGACCATATCTGATGATTGCCTCTTTTAAATGAAACCAGAGTGTTGACAGAGAAGGTAGAAATGACTCAGCCTGCAACTGAAAACATGGATGGAGGACCTCAGTTTAGCCTGTTACCCTTTGTGCTAGCACTGATGCCATATTGCCTTATGTATTAGCTCAGTGCTAGCGCGACAAACAAGCTAAACTGAGGTCCTCCATCAATATTTTCAGTTACAGGCCGAGTCATTTCTACCTTTTCCTCTCTGTCAACACTCTCTGGTTTCATTTAAAAGAGGCAATCATCAGATATTGTCCAAGATTAACCAAGTTCAGGGTGGATATAGCTCGCTCACACCGAGGACCTATCCACGTCATCATTTACCCAGAATGCTATGCATGTAAATAAAATGGCCCTGTCCGTGTAATATATTTTTAAACTTTTAGTTTAAAAATTATAAAAACTAAACATCCTACAGTATTTTTGCAGTCTTTATTTTACAGCTAAAATATATGTTTATTAAATAAAGTCTAATTTAACAACTAATTGGAGATCCCATTAAGAAAACTGTCGGTAATAAAACACAAATATTAAAATAAAGTGCACAAATGCAGTCTGTCACATTGCAGGTCACTTAGGTAGAATCTGAACAAATTGAACTCAGCTTGAAAAATGATGTGTCTAACAAAACAACAAAGCAAAAGTTCTGACTGAACTTACTTTCCTTTCATTATTTTAGAGTCCTCGTTTAAACCATTAACTTGTTCTTGAGGCTGTTCACTTTTGGTGAGAGCC
>JBBPBX010037183.1:6507-31065 GCA_038048925.1 Garcialebias charrua | reverse complement strand
ATAGTATATATATATACACACACATATGCATACACAACACACACACATACATACATACAGTATACTTATCGGTTGTGACAACAATATTTTCATGTTCATTAAATTTTTACACAATCTAATAGCCTTGAAATAGGACAGTTTTGCAGAGCTTTTTTCTGGTGCTGCCTTTCTGCAAACCAAGACACAACCAATGACAACAAGTTGGAATGATGATTGTCAATGCCAAGCTGGAAAACATCTTCTGTTCCGATCTCCTCACGGATGATATATGTGACGGAGGACAGCTGGGAGGATGCTTTGGTGAAGCACCACAAATCACCCTCTCCGCAGCTCTCACCACCTTCACTACGCCTTGTGAGGGAATCACTAACCCGCCATTGTTTTTCAGAGAGAGAAGGTGGTAGCTCTCATCAAATGAAGACGGTGTAGCATCTTGGATCAAACTGACACAACACAAGTTAGTTTACGCAGAATCTGCCTCACGACAAATCCGGCTATGTAGACCAAAGCATTTTCTACCAGACCACCAAACTTGGTCAGAAGATAGCTATGGTCATACAGAACAGGTGGAATGCTGGTAAAAGGACAGGGATGCTCTTCCTTAGATTCAGGAGAGGACATTTCAACAGCAGACAGGGACACGGTGTTGTCTTGTGCTGCCACATTGCCAGTCTCACTGGGTGTAACCCCACACCGAACCATCAGCCGGCGGAAGATGGCCTGGAACTGGCTTGATGATGGGTTGTTATTCCAGCCACCTTGAATGGAAAACAGGGACAAAATACATGTGTTAATCATACAACATAACATACGAGCACATTCATGAAGTATATTTTATATACTTAAATGTAAAAACATTATGAATATGGACTTTACAGTACTGGTATATACTACCTGTACATAAACCCACATATTAGATATACAGTGTATATGTACCGGTATATATATTTAAAACCTGTTTGAAAACACATCTCTACTCATTGGCCTTCAACCCAACTGAGACTTGATTTTACTTCATTTTTATTGATTCTACCTGTTTAACTTGTCATTTTATTGTATTTTAAATTGAATTTTTAGTTCACTGTGTGTTAGTTTTGTGGTTCTGTTTTTATGCTTTCTTTTATCTTGTTTGTAGCTAGTGTCCACCACTTTGTTTCAGCTGTGGCTGTGTTAAAGCGCTTTATAAATAAAGCTGATGATGATGATGATGATATCTCACCATCCCTTAAGACTATTATGTACATTTATGAATGCTAATGAACTTGTAATAATGCACCTACTCTTTGAAGGTGAACTGGGAAGCTGAAAGTTGATGGTATCACATCAGCTCTCAGTCTGACAATCTGACAGTGAAATGCTCACTGCATAGAACAGATGAGTCACTTGCATTGAATCCATCCCTCCTCAATGCTATTTCCCACCTCTTCCTCTTCTCTTTATCTTTTGGAAACCTTTAAAACAAAAACGTGATATCTGGGAGTGTGTACACAAAAACATTGTCTGAATGAGGTCCATGTTATTTTATTCATATACTGTGATTTAGTGAGTTCATTGAAGTTATTTTGTACTGGCTGATCTGCACATAACTGTTATAACAAAGCAAAAATAAAAAGACAACAGATGAAACTAAGGAGCCTTGTTGCCTTCAGAGCATTAAAAAAAACGTTACACTCACTATTTTTGATCTTATTTCAAAGAACATAAAACTCCAAATGTGATTAATATTTGTTGATAATGATAATTAACCAAAGCTACTGAAATTGTGAGTAGGTCTGTTTGAAACATATTCCTGTCCTCCAATCTCAGCTAACAGTCACTGCCGGCTGAACACCAATAGCTAATGTGGTGAGATGGTGTTCCACTTCCCCCTCCCTTCTACTCTGTGCACCTGCTGTAGCTAGATGAGCATCAGGTGAAACTAGATGAGCAGCTTAGTGGGCGGGGCAGACTCCCTTATAGCTGGGCAGGCTGCTATGGGGTGCGTGTGTCTTTGTTTCCCTTCCTGCTGCTCCAGTGCTTCATTCTGCTGGTGCTCTTGGTCTGCTCGTCTGAGATCGTAAGTGCCAGCTTCTTGAATTAATGACTGGGATCATGGTTGGGTTTGTGGGTGTCACACCTGTCCATTTCTGCAGTGTTGCTCTGCTGGCATTGCCGGCTGGGTGGGGATTGTTGTGGCGTGCGGTTGGGCCCTCGCTGCTGACCTGCTTCCTCCCTGGTTTGGCTGTGTTTGCACCTCTGGGTAAGTACCTGCAATTTATATTTTAATTATTTTCATGAATCCACAATAATGGGTTCTCTGTTTCAGGCACCTGATTTTGCTGCTTGGAGCTGCAGTGCAGTGGACGCTCTGCTGTTTTGTCTTCTCCTGTCTTGTTTGTCTTGTCCTGTATTTCTAGGGTGTTTGGACGCTTTCAACAAGACCTGTACTGATGGGCAGGTTGTGTGGGCAGAGCATTGCTTCTCTGACTCCGTTGAACAGAGCATCTGGACGACAACGACTGAGGATGGTTTAAAGTGTCTGCCATTATTCCTGAGTCTTCCTGTTTTTTTTTTACAAGGACCGAGTGGTGGACTTGACTCCTTGAGTTTGAGGAAAGAACTCTTACAGGGCCTGAGTGATGGACATAAAACCTCAGTTTTAAATAATTGTTTTTATGTGAATTGTGTAAATAAATATTGTACATTTTCTTAGTCTGTGTTCTGGTGTATAACTTAAAGGAGCAAGAACTCCACCTTCTGGTCACATTTGGCATTGCTAGAAGGATGCATCATTGAACACAGACTTAATTTTTTATTTTTTAACTTGTTGGGTGTGTTTTTAAATGTGGTAAGACAAAATAGCAGTAGTTGTCCAAGGGAAGACCTATTTGTGGGTTTGGAGTTTTATTTTCTATTTTTCTTTCTCTCCTTTTCTCACTTTCTCCTATTTTTTTTCTTCTTCTTCTTCCCTGCAGGTATGTAGGAGGTGGGACAGCTGCTGGTGGATGGAGTAAGTCAGCAGAAGGTGACGGCTGGGGGTTTGCCGGGCGCCGCTGCTTCCCCGGCTGTGGTTGGTGGTGTCATGCCTGTTTGCACTGTAGTTGCTGAGTGGTTGGTGGTTGTGCCCGGGGACCAACGGTGTCTCATGTCCGGTGGTATGACTGGCATTGGGATCAGCGAGTGGATCAAAGAGGCCCCCATTGTTTATTTGGGCCCGCCATTTGTCAGCAGCAGATGAGGCTTGCTTTCTTTTTGAACATCTAGAGGGAGCAGCAGGGGAGGAAACAAAGTACCACACTAATGTAGAGAGGAATGACCCCGGTGGGGGAATAGCAGGCTTGCCACTAGCAGCTGCGTCAAAATTGTTGGCATCTTGTCCAGTTGAGGTCTTAACCCTTCAGGGCATAAGATGGCTAATCATAGCTCTATTTTAGAGTTTGATGTTAATCTTTGTGGCAAGGTGTTTCCGCATGGTGGGATTCTGGTGGTGAAAGATCCCACTAATGCTGGTTCTTCAGTTCATGGCTTTAAAATGGGCTATGACTGAGCAAGTTAGGGAATATCTTTTGGGCCATTGGGGTATGGTCTATTTGGATAAACAATGCTGTGGGTTATTTTCATTCAGCCAAGCTTGGTGCCATGGAGCACCGCTGGGCTGTTTAACTTGCTACTTTTGATTTTCATATTATGAAGTAGCGTTCTGAATGGAGCAATGACAATGCTGAAGTGTGCAGGTCCATCGTCGGGGCGACGATGCAACAAAGGGGGGTAGAATGTGGTGAGATGGTGTTCCACTTCCCCCTCCCTTCTACTCTGTGCACCTTCTGTAGCTAGATGAGCATCAGGTGAAACTAGATGAGCAGCATTGATTAGTAGGCGGGGCAGACTCCCTTATAGCTGGGCAGGCTGCTATGGGGTGCGTGTGTCTTTGTTTCCCTTCCTGCTGCTCCAGTGCTTCATTCTGCTGGTGCTCATGGTCTGCTCGTCTGAGATCGTAAGGGCCAGTTTCTTGAATTAATGACTGGGATCATGGTTGGGTTTGTGGGTGTCACACCTGTCCATTTCTGCAGTGTTACTCTGCTGGCATTGCCGGCTGGGTGGGGATTGTTGTGGCGTGCGGTTGGGCCCTCGCTGCTGACCTGCTTCCTCCCTGGTTTGGCTGTGTTTGCACCTCTGGGTAAGTACCTGCAATTTATATTATTATTTTCATGAATCCACAATAATGGGTTCTCTGTTTCATACCATACCATACCATACCATTTTATTTATAAAGCACTTTAAACAGGAACAAGTCCACACCAAAGTTTCAGGCACCTGATTTTGCTGCTTGGAGCTGCAGTGCAGTGGACACTCTGCTGTTTTGTCTTCTCCTGTCTTGTTTGTCTTGTCCTGTATTTCTAGGGTGTTTGGACGCTTTCAACAAGACCTGTACTGATGGGCAGGTTGTGTGGGCAGAGCATTGCTTCTCTGACTCCGTTGAACAGAGCATCTGGACGACAACGACGACGACAACGACGACAACGACTGAGGATGGTTTAAAGTGTCTGCCATTATTCCTGAGTCTTCCTGTTTTTTGGAGTGGTGGACTTGACTCCTTGAGTTTGAGGAAAGAACTCTTACAGGGACTGAGTGGTGGACATAAAACCTCAGTTTTAAATTGTTTTTATGTGAATTGTGTAAATAAATATTGTAAATTTTCTTAGTCTGTGTTCTGGTGTATAACTTAAAGGAGCAAGAGCTCCACCTTCTGGTCACACTAACATTTGTTGTCATTTTGCTGGTGGGCATAAATATAGTACAGTAATATTATATTAACAAAATACTAACAATAATATGTTAATCTTACTTGTGAAAAGTTATCCCCCGGTCCCTGACATCAACAGTTCTTCGATTTAAACACGAATAATCCGAGCAGAGCTGAGGAATCTCTGTTGTTTGTATGCAGCAAAGTACGAGGGTGACAACTGCAAGATGGCCGCCCTAAATCCTGCGCCGGAGCAGGCTATACTCAGTCTACCTATAATGTCTATGGTTGGTGCCACAGGTCCCTCTTGTAAATGAGTCCTCAAGGCTCAATGAGATTAACCTGCCTAAATAAAGGTCGAATGAATGAATAAAAGCTAGCTCCCACATTGACCGCTGTTGCCTATAGAGCTTTGGAGCACACGTCACTGTGTGGGGGAGTGTCGGGGCGTTCCAGTGCTGACGAGCCGTAGGGCCGCCATCTTGGAACGGTCACAAGCTCTACTCATTGTAACCTGTTTGACAGGTGCAATGAAGTATCTGCATGTTTAATCAGTCGTAGCTTGCTGAATACTAACTTATTCTCATGATTTTTCCCTCTGTAAATCTTAGGCGTACAGCCATTAAAGCTGAACACATGGTTCAGTGTATTTAAATATTCTTGGTGGGCTCATAAAACGTTCATTACAAAAACAACTGGACTTTATTTGTAACAGATGTTTTGCTCTTCAGCAGAGGCGGTCCTAGCCTATTTGGCGCCCTGTGCGAGCAACCCCAATGGTGCCCCCCCTCTAGTCACTAGGTTGCCAGTGGGGGTCCTCTCTCAGAAAATTTTGAATAAAATAGATGCCATTTCCTGCATTCTGGTGTATTTTAATGGGTTGTTCAACATCTAGTTTTACCTACATATATAAACTATTCAATAATGAGTTAATGGCAGAACAAGAAGTAGCCTGACACAAACATGTAGCATTAACACATTTTGAACATTACTCAAGAATTGTTTCTATAAGAACATTATCAAATATTTTATATGAACAGTAAGATACTAACAGCATTGTGAGAGGTGGACAGTTGAACATGGAGGCCTCCACCTCTGTTTAATGCTGGACGGTTTCTTTTCACAAAGATGGCCTCCTTTACTCCTCTCTCAAACCATCGTTCCTCTCCATCAAGGAGGAATGATGACTGAGTTTGTCACAGCTCCTCAGACTGAAGAAGTCTTTTGGATACAAAGAAGAATCTGTCCAGAGGACTACATTCACTGAGCCTGCATCAGGACAATAATCTGTAAAGCTTTAGCACATTTGATATGAAAACACATTTTGACTTAACCAATTAATATATTTTCAATGGTAAAATATGCAGGCTTATTTCATATTACTTTCATACTATTCCCTTTCATTGCTTTATGTATTTATTATCTTACTTTTAATGATAACAATGGCCCTCATGCACGAACCGTTCGTACGCACAGATTTGTTCTTAAACTGTGCGTACGAGTGATTTAGGATCATTTGTGGCATTCAACAATGTTTTCGTATCCTACGATTTTTTTCAGATACGAACAAAATTTACGAGTGGTCCGGACCTGTCGTATATTTTAGGAGCGTCAGTCTGCTGTCATCCAGACGGAATTTCTCCACTAATAACTTCATATTTCGTTATTTAGAAAATATTTAGAGTTTAAAAAAGTCACGCACCACAATTGTTTTTGACAATAGGTTCTGTTTGAAGTCGAATTATAATTTTAAATGTAATAATGACTAACGGATTAAAGTATTTAAATTAAAATCAATTTGTTATCAATGCCGTTTTCTAACACTACAATATCAATATGAAGATCTCAAACTGAAACCAACTTAAATTATGAATTAATTTAAGTTTAATTTGTCTCGGTAACGCAGACTTCGGTAACGCAGACTTTACATTGACCTCCTCCTGTCACAGTCAAAGCTGTCAGATAGCTCAATGAAGAAAGGAGGAAAGGGGGAAGAAGAGGGGGAAGAAAGGGGGGAAGAAAGAGGAAAAAAAAGTGGCTGATCCCAGAGTCGTGGGTTCGACTCCAACAGTCGCCATGTCAATTTTTGTGGAAAAAATTTCCCACAATTAATGTTTAAGTGTTATGAAGTAACATTTGTTTTTTTTGTATCTTGAAAACATTTTAAATGCTTTTTTGTACAAATAGTGTAGTACCCCGGTACTGTACTCTAATTTAAAACACAACACCTTTTATTTGTCATAAAAGGCTTTCTTTTTAAAACTTTATTGATGAATTGCTTAATTAATTTAGCTTTTTCATTCTACTAATATATTCAAATTAATGTGTTAAATTATACTGTATATTATATACTTGATACAGTATACAGTATTTTAATGTCCTTAATCATACCCAGTGCTTATTTTAATTTTTCACTGCAAAACAATGACTGAAACGAAAATATTCCTGAAAGTGTCTTTCCTAAAGTACTTTGAGTGAAGTGAATGATGTGTTGTTTCTAGTGTATGCTTAAAATTATTACCAATAATTCAGAATTAGCAGCAGCTAATATTTACTCACAGTAAAAGACCGTAGACCTTATTGGTTTCAAAGAACCAAATATTTATTCATCAACAATTAAGACAGTGAATCAACCCAAAACAAAATACAGTAAATAACATTCTGTGAACTAAATAAAAACTATATACAATCAAACAGTTTGTGATGTTATTTAAAATAAAGACATTTTTTATTTTTTATTTGTTCCAGCCACTGCTCTTTGGTGAGAGTTTCATTAGAGGGACAGTACATTTGTCCTGTTGCAGCTATGTGAAACTGCCCACATTTTTTGCATGTGTTGTGCAAAACTTTGCGTGTCAGTTTACGAGGTTCTCTACCAGGGTGAACAGGGGCCGCTCTGGGAGCCAGAGCAGGAACCACAGCATAGCCAAGAGCAGGGGCCAGAGCAGGAGCCACAACAGGAGCCGCAGCAGGAGCAGGTGGATGAGTGGCCAAGAAGATAACATGACCTTGTGAGGCCACTGGCACAACTGTAATAAGCTGAGGCGTTTTGAAAGGAGCAGGGAGAAGCTGCCGCAATCCTGATGGATTTGTAGTACATGTATCTGTAAACTGCAGCTTTTTAGCCTGTCCCACAGTACTAGATGGTAGACTGTATGTATGCACTGGTCCTGAAGGTGGTATGGCAGAATGGAGTTGTCACGTTTCACGCCTGTTAGGTTAGATTTAGATTTTAGTCTCACTCTGTACAACACTGCTTGTTGTTTCTGGATTCTGTCCTGTCTCCTGTCTGTATGTGGGTTTAGGTTTGCCTTCATTTTGGAACCGGTTTGTCCTCACTGCTGCGCTGATTAGTTTCAAATCAGCTGCACCTGCTGCTACACCCTTTATAAGTCAGACTCTCACACCAGGTATTTGCCAGATAGTTGAAAACTGTACACAGTGAGTAGTTATCGCGCCCGTTCTGTCCCTCTTCCTGTTTCTTATCCTCGCCTCATTGATTTCCTGGTTCTGACGTCTTGCCTGCCTGTTCACCTGCCTCTGCCTTCTCCCTCTTGGACTGACGTTTGCTGGATTCGTTCGTTACTGACCCTGGATCGCCTCACTTTGTCTCATCGCCTGTCCCCATCGGTTCATCTGCTCTTCTGCTTCCCGGTGTTCGCCTGCTGGATTACGTCACGGACCCCTCGCTGCGACCGGCTGCATTCCTTCACAGGCAACAGCCCCACTCGCAGCGGACCTGATCAGCTGGAGTTCCTCCCTGCTCTGAAACCCCATCCATCTGTGAGACGGTTAGTGGCTATTTCTCATTGACTGTTAAGTTTCATTTCACCATCAGACCACTAACCGTTCTCCTCCATCCTACAGACTGCTCCAGCCAGAGGGTCCCTGATCGACACCAGAGCCAATCAGAGCAGAAAAATAAAAACTTGATTATTGTCTAATTTTGTGGTGATTTTGGTCCGGTCATTTGGGGTTCGTAACAGAACTATCTGGCCAAAATTATGGACCACTCACCTTCTGATGACTGGCGCTCTGGTGTCGAAGGGGCTATTTCCAAGTTAGAATCAGGCATGAATGACATAGTTCATATGTTAAAAGAAATGGCGCCCCAAACTCCCCAGTTGGACACAGGTGCTGTCAGACTACCATCAGAACCTACCCGGGAGCCCAAGTTAACCCCACCTGAACTGTTTTCTGGAGATCCCGACCAGTGCCGCCCGTTTATCACCCAGTGTGAGATACCATACCATACCATACCATTTTATTTATAAAGCACTTTAAACAGGAACAAGTCCACCAAAGTGCTGGACAAACAAACACGCAACAGGCAACACATACAATGAAGTACAACACGAAAAACATAAAAACATTGCAGATCATAAATCAAACGATCCAGTACACATCAGCTGGCATTGAAAGCGATGGAGTAGTAGTGAGTTTTTAACCGGGATTTGAAAACCGAGAGGGAGGGGGCCTGTTTGATGAGCAGCGGTAACTCGTTCCAGAGTCTTGGGCCTGCTACAGAGAACGCTCTGTCACCCCTGCGCTTAAGGCGAGTTTCTGGAACTATTAAGAGTACCTGATCCTCTGACCTCAAAGCACGTGGAGGGACATATGGGTGTATCAGATCCGAGAGATAGGCGGGGGCGAGACTGTTCAGCGATTTGTAGACATACATGAGAATTTTGAATTGGATTCGAAGATGAACCGGTAGCCAGTGAAGGGAGGCCAAGACTGGTGTAATGTGCTCTCTTTTGCGTGTGCTGGTTAAAAATCGGGCAGCTGCGTTCTGAACCAGTTGTAATCGTGCAATGGTGGCTTGACTGACGCCAAACAGAAGTGAATTGCAGTAATCAAGCCTAGATGTAATGAATGCGTGAATCACTGTCTCCAGGTGCTTTTTGGATAATATGGGCTTCAGCTTAGACAGACGCCTCAGCTGGAAAAAACAGGATTTGACAATCATGTTTACATGACTGTTGAGTTTCATGGAAGGATCCATTATCACTCCCAGATTTTTGACTTTTTGTTTTTCTGACAGGGGTAGAGCAGACAGGTCAATGCAGTGGTTTGAGGTTGTGTCATTGGGAAGGAACAATATGGCTTCAGACTTCTTATCATTGAAGCTTAAGAAATTTAAAGCCATCCAGTCCCTGATGTCAGCCAGGCAGTCGAGCAGAGGTTGAATAGAGCCTGTACCATTTTGTCTTAGGGGGAAGTAGATTTGACAGTCATCAGCGTAGAAGTGGAAAGGTATATTGTGTTTCCGGAAGATAGCACCGAGTGGCAGCAGGTATAAGGAGAACAAGAGAGGACCCAGGATGGACCCCTGCGGAACCCCCCATTTAAGAGCCGCCACTGCAGAAGTAAAATCGTTGATGGACACACAAAAAGACCTGTCAGAGAGGTAGGATCTGAACCAGTTTAGGGCTGATCCTGAGATGCCCACCCACTGCTCCAACCTAGCAATGAGGATCTCATGGTCAATGGTGTCGAAAGCGGATGTGAGGTCCAATAGGACAAGCAGCACAGAGTCACCAGTATCTGTGGATAGAAAGATGTCGTTAAAAACCTTCAGTAGGGCAGTCTCAGTGCTGTGGAGGGATTTGAAGCCAGACTGGAATAGCTCGGGGATAGCGTGATCCTCCAGGAAGCACTTTAGTTGGGACTCAACTATTTTCTCTAGAAGTTTAGAAACAAATGGGAGTCTGGAGACAGGCCTGAAGTTGGATAATACTGACGGGTCGAGGTTTGGTTTTTTCAGGAGGGGTTGAACAGCAGCATGTTTTAATGATTTTGGCACCACACCCGAGGATAGACTGCTATTAACAATAGAGAGAATGGCGGGACCTAGAGTGTGAAAAACCTCCTTTAGAAGCCGAGGGGGGACCACATCGAAGGGGGAGCCAGATGGTTTCAGGCTACACATGACCTGCTCTAGAGAGGACAGAGAGACTGGTTCAAAATGGTCAAACACAGCAACCGATTGAGGTGGGATGGATGGATCGTGAGATGGAGGAGAAATGAGAGCCCTGGTGGTTGCGATTTTATCTAAAAAGAAATGTTGGAAGTTCTCGCACAGCTCAGTCGAGGCTTCCATGGGTGATTGTTCAGTGAGGTGGAGAACAGAGTTTAGGGTGGAGAACAAAACTCGAGGGTTACGAGAATTTGCAGCAATGATATCAGCGAAGTATTGTGATTTAGCAGTTATCACTGCTTTCTGATATCGGCGCCAGCTCTCTTTTACCATCTCAAAAGAGACCTGCAGACTGTCTTTTTTCCACTTCCTCTCCACCTTTCGGCATTGCTGCCTCGCAGCTCTGGTCGTGTCATTCAGCCACGGTTCGGCCCTGAGTTTTGGTCTTCTCGTTTTGATAGGCGCTACTTTATCCAAAGTCTTTAAACAAACAGAGTCAAACTGGTTTGTCAGCTCCTCAGTGCTGGAGAGGAACCCCGGGGGCTGAATTAACATGTCATTGTTGTAGACCTCAGTGAAACGTGCGGCAGTTAAATGGTTAACATTCCTGCCTTTACGTGCAGGAATGCATGTTTTAGGATTTACATGGGGGATGGTGAACTGAAAATTCACTGGCCTATGATCTGAGAATACAGTGTCTCCTATTTCAAGGTTTGAAACAGTCACATCGCATGTTAAAACAAGGTCCAACAAATGTCCACGCTGCTGCGTGGGAGAGTTCACGTGTTGAGTTAAATTAAATGAGTCCAATAAATCTAAAAAGTCCTTAACCATGGGCTTCTCAGGACAACACACGTGCAAGTTGAAGTCGCCTGAAATGACGACCCGAGAATATTTAGCTGTAATTTCAGCCAAGAAATCAGAAAACTCGCTGATGAAGTTCTTAGAACGAGGCGGCCGGTAGACAAGAGCACACAAAGTTACAGGTGAATGTCCGAGTTCAAACACAGTCAGCTCAAAGCTAGAGCAGGAGACTGGAATGGACAGTTGTTTACAGTCAAAAGTTGATTTGAAGATAGTTAATAACCCACCGCCACGACCTGATGGTCGCGGGTCGTTAAAAAACAAACAGTTTGGTGGTATTATTTCCGTCAGCGCGCTGGACTCACCCGACGACATCCACGATTCTGTGATGCAGAAAAAGTCCAAGTCGTGCTCTTCAAAGTAATCCCTGAGGATGAACGTTTTGTTGCAAACAGATCGGGCGTTGACAACACAGAATTTGATGATATCCGAGCTAGCCGCTGATGAGCTGCTAGCAGCTGATGTGCTAACAGCTGGTGGGGGAGCGCGCGTCCGCGGCTCGCTGCCCACAGAGAGCTGCTCCGGCCGGAGATCCCCGTTGTTTTCCTGGTCCGTGCACGCGGGAGACTGGCGATGAGAATCGAGACCATCAGCTGACGACAGCGAGGCAGAACGCCGGGCTCTGAGCTTCACCAGCCGGCCAGCTCGTGAGCCGCGTTTCTTCCTCCGAGTCGATCGATTTCTCCGTGCAGGCTGGTGCGAAGAGCAGCGGAGGTAAACGGGCAGCTCGTCTCCGAGCAACGGGGGCGGAGGGGGCCTCCCCGATCCCGAGGTACGCTCATACTGGCCCGAATCAGCGACATCCGCGGCAGCAAACCGTAAATCCAGAAGCTGCTTCCGATCATAAACCAGCAGTGTAGTTATGTCTCCAATGAAGAACGAACAAAACACAAAAATTCCAAACACCCACAGGAGAGGTGGACACGCAGCCATGCTTACGGGCGTCATCTTGGAACAAACCGAGTTGAATCAGATCCATTTTCAGCTCCAACCATCCTGTTTCACCTCGGAGAGGTCTAAGGTGGCATACGCGATCTCCCTCCTCTCTGGCAAAGCCAAGAGGTGGGGAACCACCGAATGGCAACGGGATTCACGTTTTTGCTATGTTTTTCAGAATTTTGCCAAGGAACTGTGCAGAGTCTTTGATCCCGTTCTCCCTGAGCGTGAGGCAGCCAGACGCCTTTTCTCCATCACTCAAGGTAACCGTCGAGTTACAGAATATATCATTGACTTTCATTCTACCGCTGCAGGCAGCCACTGGAACGAGGAGGCACTCACAGATGCCTTTTTTCGTGGACTTAATGACAACATTAAGGATGGACTGGCACTAAAACGTTACCCTGAGTCACTTCAGGACCTCGAGGAGTTAGCCACCAGGGTGGACCTCCGTTTGGCTGAACGCTCGAGGGATCGGGGTTCACGCCGCTCACCAGTTACCAAGTTTGTGGACGAAGTCCGGCAGCCTGTTCACGCTCTGAACCTGCCTCCCAGAACTGCACCTCTCAACACGGAGGAACCCATGCAACTGGGCCGCAGCCGACTCTCTCCTGCTGAGCGTGAGAGAAGACGCAAAGGCAACCTCTGTTTTTACTGTGGTGGTGCTGGACACGTCGCCTCCTCCTGTCCGGTAAAAGGACCTGCTCAGTGAACGCGAGGGGATGTTTACTGAGCAGGACTCAAGAGTCTGAACTCCTCTCACCATTTGCCCTGAATGCAGAACTCATTGTCCCGGGTAAGTCACCCACCTCCATTAAAGTGTTCATTGACTCCGGGGCTGATACTGAATTCATTGACTATGGGTTTGCAGTTGGGTCAGGGATTAAGATGCTTAATTCCCCTAAAAAACATTCTGTGGTGGCCCTGGATGGTCACCCACTAAACACTTCGTCTCAGGTCACTGAACCTGTCACATTACATGTGGGGGGTAATCACAAAGAAACAATAAACTTTTTGGTAATCAACTCCCCTAACTCACCGATAATATTGGGTGCCACCTGGCTGAAAAAACACAACCCTCATTTTGACTGGAGAGGCGGGGAGATTTTAGGCTGGTCTGAGGAATGTTTGTCCTCCTGCCTCATGGACGCTATGCTGTCTAAAGACTCTGTGACTGTTTCTGAGGATTATTATCCTGATCTCTCTAAGGTTCCCATCGAATATCATGACCTCAAAGAAGTGTTTAATAAGTCCAGAGCCACCGCCCTGCCTCCTCATCGTCCTTATGACTGCCCTATAGACTTACTTCCCGGCTCCACTCCCCCTAGGGGCGCTCTCTACTCTCTTTCTGCCCCAGAACAAGCGACCATGAGGGACTACATCAGGGAGTCTCTCCAGGCGGGCATCATTCGGCCATCTGTCTCTCCAGCTGGGGCAGGATTCTTTTTTGTTAGTAAAAAGGATGGATCACTCCGTCCCTGTATTGATTACAGAGGACTCAATAAGATTACTGTTAAGAACAGATACCCTCTACCGCTCATGAACTCTGCTTTTGACCTTCTTCAAGGTGCCAACCTGTTCACCAAGTTAGATTTACGCAATGCATATCATCTTGTCCGCATTCGTGAGGGGGATGAGTGGAAGACCGCTTTCAACACCCCCACCGGCCATTATGAGTACCTGGTCATGCCTTTTGGGCTAACCAATGCCCCCGCCGTGTTTCAGAATTTGGTGAATGACATTTTGAGAGACATGATTAATCGGTTTGTTTTTGTTTATTTAGACGACATTTTAATTTTTTCAAAAGACCTTGCCACACATCGACAACAGGTACGGGCCGTTCTCACTCGGCTACTACAGAACGGTCTCTATGTCAAAGCAGAAAAATGTGACTTTCATGTTTCCACCACCTCATTCTTAGGTTTTGTTATTTCTCCTAATAAGATGGAGATGGACCAAAGCAAGATCACAGCTGTCTTGGACTGGCCTATCCCCAGAGACCGCAAACAGCTCCAACGGTTTCTGGGGTTTGCTAACTTTTATAGGCGTTTTATCAAGGGTTACAGTCAGATCTCCAAACCCCTTCATACACTCACGTCTACTAAAACACGTTTTATTTGGACACCTGTCGCCGATAAGGCTTTTTCCACTCTCAAATCCTTGTTCTCTTCCGCTCCCGTCCTCCAGGCCCCCAACCCTGATGAACCTTTTATTGTGGAGGTTGACGCCTCTAGTACAGGGGTGGGGGCTATCCTCAGCCAACGTAGCCAGGAGGGTCATCTTCACCCTTGTGCTTTCTTCTCTAGGAGTCTCTCATCAGCTGAACGAAACTATGACGTAGGCCAGGGGTGTCAAACTCATTTTCACCGAGGGCCACATCGGCATAATGGCTGACCTTGAAGGGCCAGATGTAACTTATAAATGTAACTAAATGTAATATAATGTAATGTAAAATAAATGTAACTACCGTACTCCTTAATGTTGAATAACTCATTTATTATAACTTATTCAACTGACAATTACAGTTGCATAGAAAACATCTGTTTGCTTGTTGCTCTAACATAAATCCTTTTAAAATTTGTCAGCTTATGAAAACCCACATAACTCCATTAATGAAGGATGAAATTGTCCAAGTTAATTAAAAAAAACATAAAACTGAGCTGCAAAGAACATGTATGACACATGTAGCATCTCACCCAAAAAGGCTACACACAGCCTTGCATCCAACTGTGAATGACAACAATTTGTGTGCATACACATACCAAAATAAAGGTTGACTCAGTTCACAACTATATTACCGTACTCAAGTTGTTTGGTTAGTCTTTGATGAGGAGATGCTGCCTGTCCTTGAACACACCAAGTGGATTCTCTCTCTATGATTGATCATGTTCTGAAAATGATAAACACAAAACAAAATGCAAGCACGATCATTAAATTGCACACAGTTGAAATTTTCTTCTTCTTTGTTGAATTACATTTTATTATATTTTAATTAATCTAAAAAAGCTAAGTCTGGTCCTCTGGACATTTAAAAAACAAAACAAAACTTCATCTTTCAGGGATGAAGATGTTCACATCCTTGATAGAGAGGAACAATGGTTTGAGAGACGAGTAAAAGAGGCCATCTTTGTGAAAAGAAACCATCCAAGGAAGGGGAACATATTATTTTAGGTGGCTGAAATAATCACCTGTTTTTTGTTTTGTTTTTTTGAATGTCCAGAGGACCACACTTAGCTTTTTTAGATTTTTCTACCTGGATTATTGAGAATGCATCAGGATATATTTGAATTAAATTTTAAGAAAATGCTAACCTGACAAACAGGAAAGTGGACAAGATTGTCCTGTTTCACTTGCCACATCCATAAGTCCAATTTTCGCAGGAAAGCCGTGATCGCGTCGGACATCTGCGTGATGACTTGTTTGCGTCCCTGCAGCTTCTGATTCAGCTGGGCGAGATGGTCGGTTATGTCGCACAACACAGCAAAGTCACACAGCCACTTTGAAGCTAGCTTTCACTGCAGCCTCGTTTTTGGCTGTGGGTTTCATGAACAAACTCTGCTGCGACTGCAGTTTGCCTTTTAATTCTTGGCAGAATGTGTTGCTTTTCTTGAAGGCTAGCTTTAGCGTACTTAGCTCCGTGTTTGGTTTCAAAACCGACACCGCCTCGTAACACAAAAGACATACCGGTCTTTCTCCTGGAAGCACAAACAAGTATTCGCCTTCCCATCTTTCTTGAAACTTCCGTCTGTATCAACTTTTCTCTTTCTGGACATGTTGGGATCATTATTTATATCTCAATTCCACTCGTTGGCATGAAGGTAGAAACACTGCCTCGGCTACCGTAGTCGAAAGGCATTGTGGGGCTGCCGTGTCGAAAGGCATTGTGGGAAATGTAGTTTTTGGTCAAAACTCGCTCGTATTAATTTTTAGACACTCAAAACTTTTTAATTAAGCTCTCGCGGGCCAGATAAAATGACATGGCGGGCCACATCTGGCCCGCGGGCCAAGAGTTTGACACATGTGACGTAGGCGATCAGGAGCTTTTAGCGGTCAAACTTGCTCTGGAGGAGTGGCGCCACTGGCTGGAGGGCTCAAGGTTTCCTTTCCTAGTGTGGACTGACCACAAGAACCTGGAGTATCTCCAGTCAGCTCGCCGTTTAAACCCTCGCCAGGCCAGGTGGGCACTCTTTTTCTCCCGGTTTAATTTCACCCTGTCCTATCGCCCGGGCGAGAAAAACGTTAAACCTGACGCTCTATCTCGCATTTCTGAGGGCGACTCTCCTTCCCTTATGGTTGAGGAGGACTTCATCCTCCCAAAGTCTACCCGTCTAGCTACTACCCATTTAGAAACCGACCTGAGACGTCTCAACCAGTCACTTCCTCCACCTCCTGAATGTCCGAGGGATCGTCTTTTTGTCCCACCTGATTGGGTCAGGAAGGTGTTGGAGTTCAGTCATAGCTCTCGTCTCTTCTGTCACCCGGGCCTAACCAAGACCCTTGCTTTGGTCCGGTCCCTGTTCTGGTGGCAGACCTTGTCCAAGGACGTTAATACCTTTGTACGCTCTTGTCCTACCTGTTCCCAATCCAAGGCCTCTAGGCGTCCCCCCTCTGGACTTCTTCGTCCTCTTCCCTGTCCTTCTCGTCCCTGGTCCCACATTGGTATGGACTTTGTCACTGGTCTCCCCGACTCTGAAGGCTACACGGTCATTCTCACCGTTGTAGATCGTTTCTCCAAGATGACTCATCTTGTACCCCTTAAGAAACTGCCATCTTCTAAGGACTTGGCCCACATCATGGCCCGAGAAGTTTTCAGACTTCACGGACTCCCTCTTAATATTGTTTCTGACAGGGGCCCTCAGTTTGTCTCTCTCTTCTGGAGGGAGTTCTGTAGTCTGCTTGGGATTTCCGTCAGTCTCTCTTCTGGCTTCCACCCTGAGACTGACGGCCAGGCTGAGAGGGCCAACCAGGAGGTGGAGGGTAAGCTTAGACTCCTTTGCCAGCAGGACCCTGAAAAGTGGTCCTCCGCTCTCCCCTGGGTGGAACATGCCATTAACTCTCTCCCTTCCTCAGCCACTGGTCTTTCCCCTTTTTATGTTGTGTTTGGTTATCAACCCCCTGTCTTTTCTGTTCAGGAACGTGACGCTGCTGTTCCTTCTGCCCATTTAGCGGCCCTCAGGTGCCAGAGGGTCTGGAGGAGAGCCAGACGGGCCTTGCTCAAAACTACGGCGGTCTATACAAGAAAAGCTGACCGCCGCAGGACCCCTCAACCCGACTACAAGGTGGGTCAGAAGGTCTGGCTCTCCACCAGGAATCTTCCCCTCAAGGCACAGTCCCGTAAGCTTGCTCCCCGTTTTATTGGTCCTTTCCCAATTTCCAAAGTCATCAACCCCGTTTGTGTTCGTGTCTCCCTGCCCAAGTCCTTCCGTGTCCACCCCACGTTTCATGTTTCCTGTGTCAAGCCCGTGGTGACTTCTGGTTTTCACCCCCCTGTTCGGTCCCCTCCTCCTGCCCGCCTTATCGACGGGTCCCCCGCCTATACTGTCCGTCGCCTCCTCCGTTCTAGACGGAGGGGCCGCGGCCTCCAGTACCTGGTTGACTGGGAGGGGTACGGCCCGGAGGAGCGTTCCTGGGTTCCCTCCCGCCATGTTTTGGACAGGTCCCTCATCACTGACTTCCATAGGCTCCATCCGGACCAACCGGGTGGGACGCCTGGAGGCGTCCCTTGAGGTGGGGATATGTCACGTTTCACGCCTGTTAGGTTAGATTTAGATTTTAGTCTCACTCTGTACAACACTGCTTGTTGTTTCTGGATTCTGTCCTGTCTCCTGTCTGTAAGTGGGTTTAGGTTTGCCTTCATTTTGGAACCGGTTTGTCCTGTCTCCTGTCTGTATGTGGGTTTAGGTTTGCCTTCATTTTGGAACCGGTTTGTCCTCACTGCTGCGCTGATTAGTTTCAAATCAGCTGCACCTGCTGCTACACCCTTTATAAGTCAGACTCTCACACCAGGTATTTGCCAGATAGTTGAAAACTGTACACAGTGAGTAGTTATCGCGCCCGTTCTGTCCCTCTTCCTGTTTCTTATCCTCGCCTCATTGATTTCCTGGTTCTGACGTCTTGCCTGCCTGTTCACCTGCCTCTGCCTTCTCCCTCTTGGACTGACGTTTGCTGGATTCGTTCGTTACTGACCCTGGATCGCCTCACTTTGTCTCATCGCCTGTCCCCATCGGTTCATCTGCTCTTCTGCTTCCCGGTGTTCGCCTGCTGGATTACGTCACGGACCCCTCGCTGCGACCGGCTGCATTCCTTCACAGGCAACAGCCCCACTCGCAGCGGACCTGATCAGCTGGAGTTCCTCCCTGCTCTGAAACCCCATCCATCTGTGAGACGGTTAGTGGCTATTTCTCATTGACTGTTAAGTTTCATTTCACCATCAGACCACTAACCGTTCTCCTCCATCCTACAGACTGCTCCAGCCAGAGGGTCCCTGATCGACACCAGAGCCAATCAGAGCAGAAAATAAAAACTTGATTATTGTCTAATTTTGTGGTGATTTTGGTCCGGTCATTTGGGGTTCGTAACAGTGTGGACCACAGAGGAAATGGCGTCCTCTGTTGATCGGTTCTCACGGTATGCGTATTGATGAGGGTCCTCGTTGATGTTGACGGTTGCCTTGATGTGGGTCATGACCAGTTTCTCAAAACATTTAGCGACTACCGGGGTGAGGGCCACTGGTCTATAGTCATTCAGACCAGTCACTGTGGAGCTCTTTGGGACTGGGATGATGGTCGCGGTCTTCAGGCAGGTGGGAACTGACTCCAGTGCAAGTGAGGTGGTGAAGATGTCAGCCAGCACCTCACAGAGCTGGTCCGCACATTCCTTCAGAACTTTCCCTGGGATGTTGTCTGGTCCGGTTGCTTTATGAGGATTAATCCTTCTGAGACTGCCTCTCACTTCTGCTGCGGTCACTCTGAGATGCTCTTCATCTGGTGATGAGGTGAGTCTGGTGCTAGCTGGTCTGTTTGGATCATCAAAACGTGCATAAAACTTATTGAGGGCATCAGGCAGAGATGGGTCCCTGGGGCATTGTTTGTTCTTGCCTTTGTAATCTGTTATGCATTTAATACCCTTCCACATGCTCCGTGGGTCTTGTGAGGTGAACTGTCCCTCGATCCTCTGTGCATACGTGGCCTTGGCCTTCTTAATGCCATCCTTCAGTTCATTCCTGCTCTTTCTCAGCTCCTCTTTATCTCCTGACTTGAATGCAGTGTCCCTGGCCTTGGCCTTCTTAATGCCATCCTTCAGTTCTTTCCTGCTCTTTCTCAGCTCCTCTTTATCTCCTGACTTGAATGCAGTGTCCCTGGCTGCTAGCAAGGCGTGAACTTCTTTATTTAACCACAAAGTAGATCTCCATATTATAGTTACAACTTTTGTTACACACTACTGGTTTGGATCAGTGCTGCGAAGATTGTAGGATGTTATAAATGCCATTCAAAAATCCACTTTATCTCATAGTACTAATTTACTCAATGAGAAAACAAAAAGGCTGATGTGACAGCAAAAAATGCTTACAAGCAAACACAGTATGAGACTTGAAGGAAATTAACAGCTTGGGAATGACACACACAGGAATAATATGACACAGGTTTTAAAGGGCAAAATGTCAAAACACCTGGGGCCTCAATTCAGAACTAGTTTGAAGGGACGTTCTACCTCAATCCAGGGAATTAGATTATGGAATGGCTTGGAGAATGTAGTTAAAAATGCCAAGTCAATGTTTACATTTAAGAAAATGATCAAAACAAATGTGTTAAAAAAATATATTGAAATAGCGTAATGTGTATTGTATTAGTTAGAAAATTAGAAAGAGTTAGTCATTTTGTACTGTTGGTTGAAGATTATTATTGTTTAATCTGATTGTTGGAAAAAGTTGGTTGAAGATTATTATTGTTTACATGGTTGATTATTGTTGTTTAATCTGATTGTTGGAAGTAAGGGGCAGATATAATAAGATTTATTCTTCTTTCTGCTACCTTTCATTTTTTTATATTTTGTACACTATCATTTATGAGATTGTCTTGTATTGTTTCTTTTGTAAAAAATGAACAAATTTAATAAACATAAACATAAACATGTACAAAGACTTGCGTGGACTTCTTACTGAAACGTGACGTACGGTCAAATCCAGAAAACGGCGTACGCACAAAAAAATCCAGATGTATCAAACTGTGCGTACGCCGGAATCCACGCACATTGCTTTTGTACATCACAATCAACGTGGAATTGAGCGCACATGAGAGAGTGGCCGACTCCGCCTTTGACACGCCTCCATATAAATATGCAAATTCATTTAAATATGCCCTGCACCAGAGGAATGTCGTCTTTGCTCTATTGCAAATCATGTCGAAACGTGGAAAAAAGAGGAACTTCACGGACTGTGAACTGGAGACACTTCTGAGTGAGGTAGAGGCACGGAAAAAAGTTTTGTTTGGCACGCTGTCCTCTGGCGTTACAGCTAAGCGCAAAAGGCGTGAGTGGGACAGCCTGTGTGAAGCTGTAAATGCTGTGGGGTCAGAGCAGCGAACACCGGCAGAACTAAAAAAAAGTGGTCAGATATTAAGGTGGATGTGAAACGGAGGACAGCTGCCCATCGCCAGAGTGTGACGAAAACAGGCGGGGGGACAGGAGATGACGACATCACTCCATTTGACCAGAGGGTTGCCAGTATTGTGGGTGACACGGCCCTCACAGGTGTAGTGGCTCCGCATGTGGGGGATTCGGATTGTACACAAAGTAAGTAAATAAGTCAGTGTTAATTCTAAATGCCATAAAATATCTTGTTTTCATACTGGTGACTATAAGAATAAAAAGTCTTCAGTCATGGGATTTTTTTATATATTTTTTTACATGTACACATTTTATTTTGCCATCAGAGAATGAAACAGAAGACACGCAGTCTGCTGCCTCAGACTTTGGATGCTCCTCCAGTGTCCCTGGAACGTCTGGCACCACGGGCACATCCAGCACACCCCACCTGCCAGCAGCTGATGTCCGTCCTACTGGCCGTGTTCTGACGACAGCTGTCCTGCAGACACAGCAGGAAATAGTTTCCGGCATTAATGGCATCAATGACCGCCTGGACCAACTGATCGGAGTCCTCGCAGACATTAACAGAACATTAAATGCACTGATTAAGTGATAATGTGTACTTGCCTGTTTTATATATTTGCTATCACATTTTGCCGGGCCCTAATAGCTTCCTGGGTGGGATGTACATTGAGGGGTGCAGGTTCTGGTTCCTCTGGTGGGGGCAAGCGTATGTCAGGCTGTGGTATGTCAAGTCCGTGTGCCAAATTGTGGAGGACGCCACATGCCATCACAATGCGGCACACTTTTACAGGACTATAGAGCAGCAGACCTCCAGTCCTGTCCAGACAGCGCCACCGTCCCTTTAGCAGGCCAATTGTCCTCTCGATGACTGACCGGCTGCGGGAATGGACGTCATTAAACCTCCGCTCTTGCTCAGTGTGGGGGTTGGCGAGAGGAGTCATGAGCCATGTTTTTAGTGGGTAACCACGGTCCCCTGTGAAATAAAAATAATAAATTACAAATGGGCAGAGTCAGATGCTTATCAGTTCGTAATGCGGCGCTTTTGGGTTACTTTGTGTTAATGAACGCAGCAGTGCGCTGGTGAAAGGCGGACGCATTCCACACTTTACGCACGTGTTTATTTGCAGAACCGCTATACACACAGAAACAAACAAGGGCTTGGTAGACTGCTCTGAAACTGCATTTTAACCAGCCATTAACAGAAAGTTGATCACTTGAAGCACTGACTAGTAATGGAACTTCAAAGACAGGGCGACATGTGGGGGCGCACAGGTTCCATGCGCATAAGAGATTATAAGGATGAAAAAAGAATAATTTACTCACCAAGAAGCCAACCATCTCGCACCGTGCCAGCTTGGAGTCTGTTCCCAACCATGCTGTTCATTAGAATAAATGAATCGTGTGTTGAGCCAGGCCACCTCGCCACAATGTTTGTTAGACGCATTTGCGCGTCACAAATAATTTGCACATTGATTGAATGAAAATGTTTCCTGTTAACGTAAACATATTCATCCTGTGATGGTGCTTTTATAGCAATGTGTGTGCAGTCGACAGCCCCGATTACATTAGGAAAACCGGTTGTCGCTGCAAATTGCGCTTTAATGTTGGCCTGTTCAGCTGCATTGTATGGGAATGTTATATACCTGGGTGACATACGGATAAGTCCATCCCACACAGCTGGCATGGATCGGCTCAGTGTGGACTGACACAGTCCCGATCGGTCTGCCAACTCCCTCTGAAATGCCCCTGTTGCAAGAAATCCCAGTGTTGTCAGCAGCTGCACATGTACAGGCAGCGCACGGCTCCTGGCTGTGTGGTGCTCCAAAACCGGTCGTAGCTCTAAGCACAGTTGCAGAAGTACTGCCCTCGGAAGCCGAAAACGACTGATGAGCCAGTCATCATCATGAGCCAGAAAATCCTCTCTGTCTCGAAAGACACGCTCTCTGCGTATAGCGCCATTTACTATACATAGTTCCCATGTGACGTCACATCCGTCTTACTTCCGGGTGGACCCTCATTTTGAAAGTCAGAACAGGGGACAGCGCGGTCTAATGGATGTTCATTTTTCACGTTTTTTGTTGTTGTTAATTTCTAATTAATTGCAATGGTTACTTCGTGTTGTGTCAGTGGGTGTTCCAGTCGGGTAGACGTTTGGGCAACGCGCAGGTTTCCCTTAATCAAAAAAAAAGTAAACGTGAAGGATTTATCTCATCGGAGAAGCTCACAGCAGCTCCTCTCTCTGAGCCTGCTCTGAAGGATCTGCTCAGAAGACGTCGTCCTTTTGGCCGGTAAACAAAATATTCTACATAAATCATTTTGTGAAACTATGTCAGAACAATGTTAGAGTACAACTGTCTGTGTGTTAGAGCTGGTTTTTTTTTTTCATTATTTAGCAAACCGTCTTGCATGCTGTTAGCTTAGCATCTCGCTAACGCGACAATGGCCTCCTCACGGTCCACCGGGACCGGCGGGGAGACCGTCCCAGTTGGAGAAGGAGGACGGGAGCCAAGTCGTGCGGGCGACGCGTCGGTCCCATGGGACGTGCCCCCGCGGCCGCGACGGATCCACGCCGTCCGACCTGAGCTCCCGCGAGCCTCGCTCCAGATGCTAACAACATGCTAACTTCCAACACGGTAAGACTCAAAAGTGCTGGTTCTGGTCTGTGTTCAGCTTGGACTGTTTGTTGGCTGTGTGTTATTTTAGTTAAACCTTTTTTTAGCTGGTTAGATCTGATTGAGACAGTTTACACATCTTTTTTGGATTTAAAGCTGTGAAGCTCTGCGCTGTGAAGCCGGTGTGCGCTCGCTCCTTGTAATAATTAAATAATTAATGATATCGGAGTAACTACTTTGTGACAAGTTGTCTGATTCGTCTGCCATGATTTCTTTCTCAAACTCATTTAACTCCGACCACTGCCATTTTGCTATTGTTCCTTGGTGAAGCTGTGGTAGCTCGTGTTTTTGTCCGTATAATTTGCTCTGCTCGTTCGCCATATTGCCTTTCTGCCTTCAGATGTGGTGCGAAAACCGGTTTGCGCAATACTGGGGGCGTGTCTGGGAACTATGTATATCCTCTAATAAAGCTAAGGCCATTGTTGTCAATATTGTTGCCACTATTTTGCGCATGCTTTTGTATCCACTCATCTAATTGCGTCCATGTGGATGTAATAATTGTTAATCATGTGTGTTTTGTGTGAACAATAATAATTTTCACATCATGAACAGTTTCTCAGAATCACCTCTAAGTGTTGCCAATGGAACCAAAACCACAGAAACGTGCGTACGCCAGCCCTGGAGTTGGCGTGGGGCTGCGCACATTTCCACGTTCAGTTCTGTTTTGATACATACGGAGTTTTGCGTGGAAAATGGCGTACGCAAGGTTTTTGTGCGTACGCACCGTTGATACATGAGGCCCCTGGGGAAGACAGATGAGGAACAGGTGAGAGTGGGAGGGGCAGGAGCTGAGCTACATGAGGGGAAAACACTGGAGCTAGAAACACAAGTGCAAT
>JBBPBX010037182.1:0-31065 GCA_038048925.1 Garcialebias charrua | reverse complement strand
CGCCAAAAAGTTTATACGCTCGCTTGAGGTGGTTTTTGGGATGTTCGGAAATGAGCAGATGCGCACAACGACAGATGGAAACAGATTTGCCGACTCGTGCTGCCGAAGCGAACATTCACGTCACGTGACTGATCAGCTGTTTCCGCTCCGGACAACATGTAACATCGCTAAAACTAGTTGGCATGACAGAATAAATACAACTCGCCCGATAGCAACACATACCTGAAATATTCTCTCCATTTTGACGAGATGTGTGGCCGGGTTCTGTTTTCAACCGCTACTTCCTGTTTACTGTAGACATGCGCAGTGCTGACGTCTGACGTAATGACGCTGACGTCTGACGTAATGACGCTGACGTCTGACGTAATGACGCTGTGCGCGGCTTGGAAGAAGCGCTTCAAGCCAGTAGATGGAAACACTTCTGATCTGCATTAATTTGTATTTACATATTTGCGAGGTAGCTCAAAATTCGAAATGAAAATGGATGGAAACACAGCTTGTGTGGTTTGTGGAAACTTAACTGATCTTGCTGTGAGCACTTTTGGCGAAGTTTCTAAGTGCCTAACTAATGTTGTGTTTTTCTCTGTTCACAGGGGAAGCTGGTAGGGGTTCTCTGCCATTTCTGTTCTAACCTGTTTTCTCCTGTTTTGTGGATAGCTAGGGAGCTCAGCCTTTGTATTTTTAAGTTTACTTCTAGCTAGTTATATATTTTCTTTTTAGTTAGAAGGGGGTGTTTTGTTTGTTGTTTTGGCCTTGGAGACCCTGAAGCTTAAAGCTTCCCTGTGTTTGTCTGTTTGTTTTTTCTCTTTTGTACTTTGTAAAATAAACATGTTCTTTTATTGACATCAACTATTAGTTTTTTTTTAATGTTACACCCAATGCCATATTTTTATCTGATTAGCCTCAGGGTGGAGTTGTAACATAAGTGGGGGCTCGTGTCCGGGATAATTTATTAATTTGTGAAAATGGCACAGTTTAGTTTGAAGGAATTTTTAAGTAATCCTACTGTACAACAGTTTGATGTCTGTAGAAAAGATGATTTATATGAACTTGCTTCATACTTGGGTATCCATGTGTCTAAGTCTTTGCTCAAAAGTGATCTAAAATCTCTTGTTTTTAGTAGTTTGGTCGAAAAAGGAGTGCTGTCACTGGAAGTGGATAAAAGGATGCCACCTCATCTTTTGAAGCTGCTGATCAGCCTGCAGTTTGTGCTGATGACAGTATGGGGACACCTGCTGCTGCTGCAAAACCAGAGGGAGGTAAACCACCACAGTCTCTCCCACGGTTTGAGCCTTTGTCTGCTGAGTCCACAGTTCCTAGTGGTGGAGCTCGTTTAAAGGTGCGTCTGGCTCGACTTGAACTGGAAGCCAGAGAGAGGGAACGTAAGGATGACCTTGAGTTCAAGCTTAAATGCCGACAAATTGAAGCTGAAACTGCCATTAAAATACGTCAGCTGGAGTTGCAGGCTCATAAACCGACCACTGTTCACACTACAGATTCTGGTGGAGATGAAGCCGATAGGATTTCACCAGGTAAACCTTCCGTACCACATTCTACTTTTGACATCAGCAAGAATATTGCCCTGGTTCCACCATTCAGAGAGACAGAAGTGGAGGCATATTTTAATGCATTTGAGCGTATTGCGGTTGCCCTTCATTGGCCCACAGAAGTTTGGCCCCTTTTGTTGCAGTGCAAACTGACTGGTAAGGCACAGGAAGTATGTGCAGCACTCACAATTGAAGACAGTCTTGTGTATGACAAAGTTAAAGCTGCCATACTCAGGGCATATGAGCTAGTGCCTGAGGCATACAGACAACGGTTCAGAGCCTTAAGAAAATCCATTGCACAAACATTTGTTGAATTTGCAAGAGAAAAAGCAATGTCATTCGACAGATGGTGCCAGGCAACAAAAGCCACTGATTTTTCATCACTACGTGAGTTGGTACTGTTGGAAGAGTTCAATGTCGTGGGTGACGCATCCCCCATTAAACAGCATGCATACCGCATACAGCAGGCATACCGTTGTTCCCCAGCCAAGAGGGAAATGATGGACAAAGAGGTTCAGTATTTATTGCAAAATGGTTTGGCTAAACAAAGTCAGAGCTCCTAGAGCTCTCCTTGTCTTTTGACACCAAAGCCTGATGGTTCTCAACGTTTATGTACAGACTTTAGAAGAGTAAATGCAGTTACAGTCCCTGACTTATGTTCATTAAATGTTTAATGTTTTAGTTTTAGAGTTGGTATAAATTTTCATACTCTTATACCACTATGCCTGTCGAGGTGGCGGGCAACCCTCGAACCCGGTGGTGGACACCGGCAGTGAGGGATGCTGTCAGGCTGAAGAAGGAGTCCTATTGGGCCTTTTTGGCTTGTGGGACCCCGGAAGCAGCTGATAGGTACCGGCAGTCCAAGCGGCATGCGGCTCGGGTGGTTGCTGAGGCAAAAACTCGGGCGTGGGAGGAGTTCGGAGAGGCCATGGAGAATGACTTCCGTACGGCTTCGAGGCGATTCTGGTCCACCATCCGGCGTCTCAGGGGGGGAAAGAGGTACGAGACCAACACCATTTATGGTGGAGGTGGCGTGCTGCTGACCTCAACTCGGGATGTTGTGAGTCGGTGGGCGGAATACTTCGAAGACCTCCTCAATCCTACTGGCACGTCTTCCACTGAGGAAGCAGAGCCTGGGGACTTTGGGTCGGGTTCTCCGATCTCTGGTGCTGAGGTCGCCGAGGTGGTTAAAAAGCTCCGCGGTGGCAAGGCTCCGGGGGTGGATGAGATTCGCCCGGAGTTCCTTAGGGCTCTGGATGTTGTAGGGTTGTGTTGGCTTACGCGACTCTGCAATATCGCGTGGACATCGGGGGCAGTTCCCTTGGATTGGCAGACTGGGGTGGTGGTTCCCCTATTTAAAAAGGGGGACCGTAGGGTGTGTTCCAACTATAGGGGGATCACACTCTTAAGCCTCCCTGGTAAGGTCTATTCAGGGGTTCTGGAGAGGAGGGTCCGTCGGATAGTCGAACCTCGGATTCAGGAGGAGCAGTGTGGTTTTCGTCCTGGTCGTGGAACACTGGACCAGCTCTACACCCTCAGCAGGGTCCTGGAGGGTGCGTGGGAGTTTGCCCAACCAGTTTACATGTGTTGTGGACTTGGAGAAGGCATTCGACCGCGTCCCTCGGGGGGTTCTGTGGGGGGTACTCCGGGAGTATGGGGTACCAGGCCCTTTGATAAGGGCTGTTAGGTCCCTGTACGACCGGTGTCAGAGCTTGGTCCGCATTGCCGGCAGTAAGTCAGGCTCGTTTCCGGTGAGAGTTGGACTCCGCCAAGGTTGCCCTTTGTCACCGATTCTGTTCATAACTTTTATGGACAGAATTTCTAGGCGCAGCCAAGGTGTTGAGAGGATCCGTTTTGGTGACCTTAGAATCGCTTCTCTGTTTTTTGCAGATGATGTGGTCCTACTGGCTTCATCAGTTCGTGATTTACAACTTTCACTGGAGCGGTTTGCAGCCGAGTGTGATGCGGCCGGGATGAGGATCAGTTCCTCCAAATCCGAGGCCATGGTCTTGAGCCGGAAAAGGGTAGCATGCCCTCTCCGGGTCGGGGAGGAGGTCCTGCCCCAAGTGGAGGAGTTTAAGTATCTCGGGATCTTGTTCACGAATGAGGGAAAACTGGAGCGTGAGATCGATAGGCGGATAGGTGCAGCGTCCGCAGTGAAGCGGGCGCTGTACCGGTCTGTCGTGGTGAAGAGAGAGCTGAGTCAAAAGGCAAAGCTCTCAATTTACCGATCGATCTACGTTCCCACCCTCATCTATGGTCATGAGCTTTGGGTTATGACCGAAAGAACAAGATCTCGGATACAAGCGGCTGAAATGAGTTTTCTCCGCAGGGTGGCTGGACTCTCCCTTAGAGATAGGGTGAGAAGCTCAGTCATCCGGGAGGGACTCGGAGTAGAGCCGCTGCTTCTCCACATCGAGAGGAGCCAGTTGAGGTGGCTCGGGCATCTGGTTAGGATGCCTCCTGGACGCCTCCCTGGTGAGGTGTTCCGGGCATGTCCCACCGGGAGGAGACCCAGAGGAAGACCCAGGACGCGCTGGAGGGACTATGTTTCTCGGCTGGCCTGGGAACGCCTTGGGATTCCCCCGGAGGAACTGCTCCAAGTGGCTGGGGAGAGGGAAGTCTGGGCCTCCCTACTTAGGCTGCTACCCCCGCGACCCGACCCCGGATAAGCGGAAGAAGATGGATGGATGGATGGATGGATGGATATACCACTATGCAAAAACTCAGGACAGTGTTAGTTTTACTATTTTATGCTTATGTCTATTATTATATGTTTCAGTGTTTCAATGTTTAGATGTTTACTGTTGCACCGAGGGACTGAGAGAAACGCAATTTCGGTCCTTGTATGTCCTGTACAGTACATATTGCAGATCTGACAATAAAGTTGACTTTGACCTTTTGACTTTGACTCGTATCCATTACCTCGTATGGAAGATTGCATAGACAGCATTGGTGCAGCCACCTATATAACCAAGTTGGATCTACTGAAGGGCTACTGGCAAGTTCCCCTAACTGCCAGAGCTTCTGAAATATCAGCTTTTGTCACCCCAGACCACTTTTTACAATACATTGTAATGGCATTTGGAATGCAAAATGTACCAGCTACTTTTCAGCGACTGATGAACACTGTATTAAAGGAGAAATGTAATCAAATCTGAAAAAATCGATATAACAAGAATTTCATATAGTAAACAACACACATAAACATACTTAGTATGCTTTTTTCAAGTCAGTAGCTTAAAGAAATAGTTTTTTACATTTTTCCTGCTACATGCCGAAGTGCAGTGATTTCTGTAGTCATTTTCTGGACGCACTTTTATGACACAATTAAGACCTCCTTTGCTATCTTACAATAACACTGAAGCTATAAACCCATCATTACTGTCCTCCTGTCTGTCATTTAAAATGGAAGCAGAAGACTTTTTTGAATCTGAAGGATATCACTTTAGTTTGTCAAAAACAGTTTGGTGATTTAGTGCATTAATGGGCATTTCTATCCTGGAAATACGAATAGCCGTGCGTTAGCCGCCGCATGCTAACGTTAGCATGCTAGCGCCGTATGCTAACGTTAGCATGCTAGCGCCGTATGCTAACGTGGAAGTGGGGGTGTTGAAAATGTCCTGAAACAGTTACCAATGTCTTGTTAAGCTCTGTCTTCCCCAGAACATAGTAGGATCTAAAATGATTTTTAAAGATGAAGGAGCAAGTTGAAACATGCTGTCTCCCTCCTTGCTAGCAGGCTCTATTGGGAGCTGCCTGGCTAACTAACTACGGTGGCCCTACACGGCCAAAATTCTACAGCGGCCGAATGCACAGGAGCGGTAAAAATACAATATAAAATTTAAAAAAAGTTTTAAAATCGATTTTGGGGCTTTTAGAATCGATTCTGAATCGCCAGGACTAAGAATCTTGATTCTTTAAAAAATAGATTTTTTTTGCTGCATCCCTAATTGCTACACACTGAAACCTTTTTGTCCACAACTAGATACACACACTAATATTACTGTATGAGGATACACACTGAAACCTTTTTGTCCACAACTAGATACACACACTAATATTACTGTATGAGGATACACACTGAAACCTTTTTGTCCACAACTAGATACACACACTAATATTACTGTATGAGGATGAACTCCAGTTGCACTGCCTATGTCATATTCAGGGGACGGAGAGCAGGCAGGGGGAGGGGGGTCAAAAACACCAGATGAGAATTTCTTCACTTTGCAAAGTCTAAATTTGAGTTAGGATGACATTTTTGACTTGTGAAAATTTCTCAACAAGCTTATTTTATGCTTTTCATTAGACTACTATTAGCTTAAAAACACTTTTCATTTCTCCTTTAAGAGGAATTAAGAACTGTAATGTCTACTTGGATGACATTGTAATCTATTCCTCATCATGGAACGATCGTCTTAACACTTTGAAAACTGTGTTTTCTCGTTTAGCCCAAGCCTCCCTCACCTTGAATCTGAAAAAAATGTGAGTTTGCCAAAGCGGTGGTGACCTACCTTGGAAAGGAAGTGGGCCATGGCCAGGTACGCCCGGTAAATGCAAAGGTGGAGGCTATCCTAAACTACCCAATACCCACCACAAGACGTGAGCTCTGGCGGTTCTTGGGTTTAGTTGGCTATTACCCGTGTTTCTGCAAGAACTTTTCAATGGTAGTGGCTCCTCTAACGAATCTGTGTAGTCCAAAGAAACCGTTCATGTGGACTACAGAATGTCAACATGCATTTGACTGTGCAAAGTCCTTACTATGCAGCGCTCCTGTATTAGTAGCTCCTGACTTCAGCAAGGCCTTCAAGCTGGAGGTAGATGCGAGCACTACTGGGGCTGGAGCAGTGCTACTCCAAGATGGACCAGATGACATCAGTCACACAGTGTCCTATTACTCAGTTAAGTTCAAGCCTCATCAATTGAATTACTCTACAATAGAGAAAGAAGCCTTGGCCATGCTATTAGCTTTACAACATTTTGAAGTTTATGTCAGTTCACCAAGTTCTGTTATGCCCCTTTTCCACTTACCGGCCCAGAGCGGCTCAGTCTGGTCCGGTCTGGTTCAGTTCGGCTCGGCTCACATGTAGGTTTTGTTTCCATTCACTACTGCAACCATAGATAATATATACACTAGATAAGACATCCCCGCTGTTGGCCAATGGAGACCGACATCGTCAGACGGCGGCCATCTTGCCACAGACAGAACGCCCACTCTTAACATGAATGTGAATGGGGCATTTACTATTAAAATAACCATAACTTGCTTAATTTTCAACCGATCTTAAAACGGTTTGGTTTGTTATAAATGTGAGAGATGTTGTTATAATATGGTGTACTTAAGATGGACGTTCACATGAAAATAACGTTATATAGACACTGTATTGCACTAGCAATATACACAATAAGATTATATTTACATCCATTTATAAATACATGTTTATTTCCAGTGAAATTAACTGACATATGTTACAATGCTAATAAATATTTAATACTATTTCATCATAAATAGCATTATTATTAGTGGTATGAAAATAATTTATGCCAATTTTTTCCCTACACATGCAAATATTATGTAATATTAAATACATTATTACACAAACCTTGGTCAATATGTGTAGTTTATTTTTTTTAGATACATGAAAAGATTTAATAATCGGGAGATATAAATAAACAAACAAACAAACAGAAATAAACATCTGATAGTGTGACAAGACTCTCAGTCCCTCGGTGCAACAGTAACTATTTAAACATTAAAACACTGAAACATATAATAATAAACATAAGCATAAAATAGTAAAACTGTAACACTGTCCTGAGTTTTTGCATAGTGGTAAATGAGTATGAAAATTTACACCAACTCTAAAACTAAAACACTAAACATTTAATGAACATAATACTGTCCTGAGTTTTTGCATACTACTGTAGTATGAAAAGTAAAAAAGTATAAAAGTACAGTATAACTATAAAATAAACTAAAGGTTCTAGCATTGACATTTGCAAAGTGGCAAAGCAGCGTATGAGTTAATGTACACAGTATATGTATGAGGTAGTAGTTCATGTTGTTATAGAGGCAAAAGTGGCATATGCAGTAAGGCACATTGGGCATCCGTCTACAGCTGACAGGTTTGTTGATGTGTCAATGTGGTAGAACTGGTCAGCAGAGGACATTGGTTCAACTGGTAGGGACTCTGTCTCATCCTGTGCGGTCACATTGCCTTTTATGCTTGGTTTAACACCACACCGGGCCATCAGCTTTCTGAAAATGTTCTTGAACTGGCTGGCACTAGGGTTGTTATTCCATCCACCTTAAAATAGACACAAGATATATAACAGTATATTACATATTCACCGATTTTTCAAACAAATAAACAAACCAAATGTATTTTCCTAAAAAAAAAAGAAAACATGGATCAACAAATTGAAAACAATACAGTTGCTGACAGTTCCGGTCACTTAGTGTTGTGTTAAAAAATTAAAAAATAATTATGAATTGTACCAGATGCTCTGATGGAGTTAAAGAGAAGCTCCAAGTGGTCCTGGCTGAACCTGTAGGTCAGGATATATCGCTGCTCATCAAGCAGCACAGGAACCATTGACATCAATGTGTCAATATTGATGATAAATCCCAGGATAGAGAGGAATCTTAATCAAATAAAGCAAATATTGTATAATTACAAAGAGGTCCCAAGAAAGAATGAGTTTATGAGTTTAGGATCTTAACATTTACTTTTTTTAGGGGTGGCGGTGACTAAACACAAGAGCAGGAACAGAGACATATTTTAATACAGCAAATATATTGTAGCAAAACACCCTGATAAGATAAGAAGTACCATCACCAGAAAAGAGCATCTTATGAACGTGATGCAGACAGAAAAGAGCATATTATGAACTCCATGCAGAGAGATGAGAACAACTGAGGAGATAGCATTAGAGATGCACTAAAACCGGTAAAGTGTAGCTGTTGGGAATACTGTAGTTACTTTACTTTGGATCATTACTTATAACTACAGTAGTTTTATACAACTACTGTAATGAAGAATAAAATAAACCCATATGCCAATACCCATTAACAATAATAATTATAGTAATGACAAGTATACACATATATCATACTTTTGGTGTGCTTGCATTTACTTTTGGTACAATAAAACAGCTATTAAAAATGGTATCAAAAAGAAACACTGAATCATAATCATAATTTATATAAAGATACTTTTACAAGCCTTATACCAAACCATACCATTTTATTTATAGAGCACTTAAAACAACAACAAGGTCAACCAAAGTGCTGTAAATATATGTCATTATTATGTAAATATATATTATGTATAATATTATGTCAATAATATTATCTCACATTTTTTGTGTGTAGCGTGACGTGTAATGTGCACTGATCCAAAATATAACTATGATTATTCTAATTAAAGTAATAATACTGTCACAGAGTCTTACAGGTGAAATGTGATCCCAAGGTTTCTTGTTTTGATGTTACGTCTATTGGAGCATCCATAGGCTGCACAAAAGTCAGGCATCTTGTCAAAGAGTATTTCTGTAAAACACAAAGCAGTAATTAGTGTTGAACATACCAAACCGCTTGGAAATCATGTGCAGCTTTAGTTCAGTTAAAAACAAAGAGCTCCTAGTGATCTAAGAATGCTAGGGAAATATTTGGAATACTAGCTAGCCCTCAAAGGCTCTTGTTAATAGTCTGCTAATAAATACAGTCATGATCAAGACAGTCATTTAGACAAAAGATTAGTTTGTTTTAAAATAGTTATTGGTGTAATAAAAACAGAATTTAAATTCTACATTCTCGATGAGTGTGACACCCAAAACACGAATAAAACCTTTTAAAAAAGACGAAACTGCTGTCTGATTACCAAAGAAATCATAGCCACGTTAATAACGTTTTTAAAAACATAAACCGTTTGTAAATCCGTCAAGATTACAGCGAGTTAAGCGTATTTTTGTTTGTATAAATCCCTCACCTCCATACGGTTTCCACAGCTGCAGCTAATGTTGCTGTCTGTGGCAAGATGGCCGCCGCTTGACGACGCCGCTGACTCCTCCTCAGCTTATCTAGTGTTTATATCTATGACTGCAACCCTTCTGTGGGCGGGGTGTAGAATCTCACTCGTCCTACCACGTGGTGGCGGTAGTGTTACCTCAAGATATTTACTAGCCACCACTAAACGTTAGAAGAAGAACACCCTGCAAGACCTTGTCTCACCACCTGTTGGCGGTAATGTCCCTTGAGCTATTTAATGCTCTAATATTACTTTATAGACTTTTCAGCTTGTTTTAAACCCATGTGTTTTCCATTTTGTTTCTTTATAATAAAGATTATTCTCATATATGCACAAGGATCCTGTTAACATTGCTTAACACATCAATCGCACTGCCCTGTAATCAGTTAAACTATTTTTACAGTAAGGTACAGATTAGGAATTAATTAGGTTTGAATTGGCCCTGTAATATTAAATGTTTGTATTTCATTAAATTTAAACGGTAATATTTTGTCAGGGATAATTCAAAGTCAAATGCAAATGGATAATTTGGTTTAAACTGTCCGTTAAACATTAAAAGCATGTTTCTTTAAACGTAAAAACAAAGTATTAATAATTAAATGTTTGTTGATCAGGAAACTCGTTTAGGCATCCAAGAACAGCTTCATCGGTGTTGATGGCGACGTCTGTGCATCCTTGGAAAAGCTGCTGCACCACGACCCGACATCAGGAAGGATGGATGGATGGGTTGATGTTGACGTATTTGACGTCTGTGCATCCTTGGAAAAGCTGCTGCACTACCCATGACACGACATCAGGAAGGATGGATGGATGGCTGTTCAAATCTAATAATCTTTTTTCTTATGATTCTTTAAAGGTCAAATGCAAATGGAAAATATTCTTAACTTCCAGTATGTTTTTAAACAAACACTATACTGTACACACTTAACATTGTAAAATATGTTTAGGAAATTATTGTTCAATGAGACCACTTAAGAAAAAAAAGTTTATTATGAAAACTAAGAAGTGAAAAAAGCACAAAAATAAATACTGCATACACCTAAATGATTTTTTTCTTGTTGTCTCATGTGCTTCCTCCAGAAGACAAAAGTTGATAAATTCTGGTGTTGACTTCTTCGTCTTAACTGTAAAAAAAGAAAAACATGGTTACCGGTAATTCAGTCTAGAAACAGTTTTATATGTAGATATATTTTATAAGATATATATACATATATCAAATATATCAGAAACCACAAAGCAGATATTTTTCAAACCAACACAGTGTAATCACTACATGTTTATATACACACTGTAAGCTGTTGAAGTTATTTGAATTAAAATTCGATTTTTTATAGACATAAGTGTGTCGACCTGGCTTGTTTTTTTTCTACTAGTATTTAACACATTATATCTTATATCTCAGAAACCACAAAACAGATATTTTTCAAACCAACAGAGTGTAATCACTACATGTTTATGTGCATACTGTAAGCTGTTGGAGTTATTTGAATTAAAATTCGATTTTTTAATAATTTATTTTCGTAGCACATGTAACAGGTTTGGAATTAGTCAAAACAAATCAATTTAAATCCAGCAGATTTGACCACAACGTGACATTAAGGACTTGTTAACCTGAGGAACCCTCGTGGTATAAAGCCAGCTATGAAATATATGTTTTAAGCTTTTATTTAGCTACATTTAAAAGAAAGAACGCCGATCGACCCCACCCGCGCGTGCATGTGATGTGCACGTGTCGACCTACTTTGTTAAATCCAGCTGATTTGACCACAACGTGAAATTATTAAGGAACTGTTAAGCTCAAGCACCCTCTTGATATAACGTCAGCTATGAAATATATTTTTTAAAGCGTTTATTTAGCTACATTATAGAAATAAAGACGGCTCACGTGCGCGCGCGTGCACGTGGCGAAACTACTTTTTTAAATCCTGCCGTTTTGACAACAACGTGAAATTATTAAGGAATAGTTCGGCTTAAGACACATGTTTGCTGTAATTTTAAATACAAATAATTGTTTTTACCGTGTTAATCTTGTAAAGTCCTTCGGTGTTTGCTCCCTCGCGGCAGCCACTTCCTCAAACTCAGTCCAGCCTCCAACCCACGGTTCGGGTCCAGCCGGCCTCGGACCTGCTCTGAGATGAGTCCGGAATCTTGGCGCGGCGCCGCGCATCTGTGAGGTGGAAATGCTGTCCAACGCGCGCTTGGCACGCAAATATGACGTCACATCCGACCCGGGCCACCAAGTGGAAAAGGGGCTTTATAGTCTATAGACCATATCCCATTAGTCTTCCTGAACCGCATGTACAACCACAACCAGCGGCTAATGCGGTGGGCTTTGCTGGCCCAAGAATATAACCTGGACATCAGACATAAAAAAGGTGTTGAAAATGTGATAGCTGATGTACTTTCCAGGATATAGTGCTGTAGTACAAATGATGTATGTTGAAGTGCTGTCCTTATTTAATGTAGGATTTTATGGGGGAGGGTGTTACGGTCACTGACCTCTAGGGGCTCTCATTTCTTGAGGGAGCCCTCTCTCCTAGCCTGGTTAAAACCAGACCCTTGTCCTTCACTTCGCTTCGTACTAGGGTCTGGACTTTCTCCATAGAGAAACGATTCTTGCTGGAGGCGTGGCCTCTACCTGAGGAACAAAACCATTGGATCTTAGAAAAATTTTGAACAAGGAAAGCATTCTGCTCTCTCCCCCTCTGTGCTCTGCCGAACTTGACTTCAGCTCCACCTCCTACTGCAGTCTCTCCCTGCCGCTGCATATTCTATGTGTTTATATGTTAATAAAACGTTCTAATAAAATAAAATAAAACCATGTAGCGCTGGTCCAGCACACCAGAAGACCAGAAAATATGCAGGGACTCGGGCAGCAACGTAAAACCCTAGTTTAATTATCTCGTGACAACCTCAGTCATTTCCTTATTCTTTGCACTCAGCGGAGAGAGAGGAGGAGGAGGAGGAGGAGGAGGAGGGAGGAGGGAGCGATCACTTGACTTTTGGCAAAAAAACAAAAGAAAACTCCAGATAAGGGATTAAGAAGGAGAATTTAACACATTTGTGTCACATATAAAACAGTCCAGCATCGCTTTGAATGAGAACATGCGAATGCTCGCTGGCTACGCACTGGGAAAGGTGGGGTGTGGGTTAGGGGCCAAAAACTCTGCCCCTTCTGTTCTCTGATTGGTCTGGTCAAAAATCAGCCGGAGAAATCGTTGTCTATGGGAGAAGTCCCAGACTGAGCAGTGAAGGGAAATGAGAATTGAGCGGAGCTGTGCAGGAAGGCGAGGGCCAGGCTACCTCTCTCCTATTGTTTTTCAGTTCTACCTGGCTGCCACAGGTGAAAAGTGTTTGAGCTCGTCAGCCACCCCATAAAGAGCTTCATGCCAGAGATGTCAGGTCTTTTTGTCTGGGCCTTGATCTGCTGTGATCTTGTCTGTGTGGTTTGTGGAAACTTAACTGATCTTGCTGTGAGCACTTTTGGTGAAGTTTCTAAGTACCTAACTAATGTTGTGTTTTTCTCTGTTCACAGGGGAAGCTGGTAGGGGTTCTCTGCCATTTCTTTTCTAACCTGTTTTCTCCTGTTTTGTGGATAGCTAGGGAGCTCAGCCTTTGTATTTTTAAGTTTACTTCTAGCTAGTTATATATTTTATTTATAGTTAGAAGGGGGTGTTTTGTTTGTTGTTTTGGCCTTGGAAACCCTGAAGCTTAAAGCTTCCCTGTGTTTGTCTGTCTGTTTTTTTCTCTTTTCTACTTTGTAAAATAAACATGTTCTTTTATTGACATCAACTGTTATTTTTTTTTATGATACACCCAGTGCCATATTTTTACCTGATTAGCCTCATGGTGGGGTTGTAACAGTACTCTTACAACGCTACACATATTAGAACAATGTAATATTTAAATTAAATTCATTGTCAGTGGTGGGATGTAACTAAGTACAAGTACGTTGTTACTGTACTTAAGTACATTTTTCATGTATCTGTACTTTACTTACCGGTAAGTAGAATTGAATGTGGGTACTTTTACTTTTACTCCACTACATTTTACACAAAGTATCTGTAATTTCTGCTACACTACATTTCTATAATGTGTTGTGTTACACGTTACATTCATGTTTCAGTTTTTTGATTTGTCCGTTAGTTTGAAAGTAACCAATGGTGAGAGGGGAGTTGGTCCATTGAATCACTGACAAGTGGGCAGGTAACATTAGACCCACCTTCTAGAAGAGCTGGACCAGTGATGGACCAGTGATGTATATTCTAGTATACATGTCATTGAGCTGGGAGCACCCACAGCACCACTAACACACCCAAAATGGATTCCACCGTGGAGATTCAGTCAGAAGATAAACAACAGCCTTACTGAAAGATTATTGAAAGACTACTGAAATATTATTGAAAGACTATTGAAAGACTATTCATTACAACAGGACTGATTCTCTCTCCCAAAAGAGCCAGACTGGACTCAAAAAACTTTGAAAACCAACTTCTTCTGAACTTGAACAATAAATTCTTGCTGCAATATTAAAATGTGTCAGTTCATGGGATGTTAGGACAGGACAGGAGACAAGAGATGTCTCCAAATGACTTGACACTCTGGTCCAAGTTTTGAAAATGGTGTCAGGAAGTTAAAATATTGTTTATTATTGACCCATTACAAGGTTGACTAGACAGTATTTTAACTAGAGTTGAAGACAAACTGGACCTGAAATGATCAGAGCCTGTTCCTTTGTTAGGTCTAATGCTCCTTTTTTTCTGTCAGACAACTTTTACTTAAATGTGTTTACTGCAGTTAAAATGACACACTGGTGGTTTTGTTTTGTGTAATGATATTGTAGATCATTACATTAGGTAATACATTCAGCAAGTACTTTTACTTTAGTACTTTAAGTTTTTTTTTAAAGCAAGTACTTATTTACTTTTACTTAAGTAAAAATATTAATATGGTACTTCTACTTTTACCAGAGTACATTTTTGACTGTTTATTTGTACTTTTATTTAAGTACAGTGTTTGAGTACTTTCTCTACCACTGACCCCTGTACCGAAATACAGTGAGATTATGTTCATACTATTGTCTGAAAGATGAGCGGAGTGCATGTTGCTGCTGCTCTTAAGAGCGCGGCCCCTTATTCTTTTAGATAGAAAAAAAGTGTAAAGGCTATGAGAAGAGGATAGAAAAAAAGATCTCTTCATACCTTGTCCTTATCAGGACACGATTTAAGACATCAAAAACCTCTACCAGCAAGAACATTTATAGACACATTACATATGCATTTAATAATAATAATAATAATAATAATACTTTATTTATAAAGCCCTTCAAAACAACCACAGCTGCAACCAAGTGATGTACACGTAAAATCAAGAACATTTGAACACATAAAAAATAAAACAGTTGTTAAAACATTAAGATCAATAAAAATAAAAACGGTGCAGAACAAATTCAGTCTGTGCTAAAAGCCAGGGAGTAAAATGTGTTTTTAGAAGAGTTTTAAAAATGGACAGTGAAGGAGCTTGTCTGATGGGAAGAGGGAGATCGTTCCACAATCTTGGAGCAGCAACAGAAAAAGCTCTGTCCCCTCTGAGCCTCCGTTTGGATCTCGGCACCTCCAAGAGCAGCTGATCAGCTGATCTGAGGAACCAAGCAGGAGAGTATGGGTGAAGCAGCTCAGAGAGGTAGGATTTGATGACAAAACTGTGAGATTTGTCCATGAAGCACTTCCGTACAGCCCATAGTCGTGATAAGATGTTGGTGTCAGTTGGTATAGTTATGATAAGTATTCACAGAAGTTCTCGGGGGGGGGGTGTGTGGGGAATAAACAGAGTTTTTTTTAGTTTTCACATATCCCATGAGAAATTTGACAAATCGGCTTGCTTTGAGACCAAACAAGGGAGTCAGATTCAGATAAGGCACAGTTATTGATATTTTTTTTCAGGCAGACTGTTATTTCTTATCAGCCTGGAGTTCTGCTGGTACTTTTTATCCAAAATGGTCATATTTGTGGGCATTCCACTGATCCTTGCTCATTAGCTCCCTTCAAGGTAATCCCCAACATGCTAGCGAGTAAAAGAAGACATAAGTGGCCTGTGATGCTCACAAATTGCTTCCAGCTTCCAGTTTAGCTCATAAATCAGCTGATTTTGATTGTTCAAAGCATGAACCAAACCTTCAGACAGGGTCGGCAGCTTTGCCATGACTGAAATTGCTGCCGCCATCTTCTTTAATAGCCAATAACATAGGTATCCGCCAGAGATCCTGCTATCATGATTCTGATATCTTCAGCGTCCTCCTGAGACAATACGGAAAGGCACATCAGATCCATAACGTATCCTGCCACATGCATCTCAGTGGGGCATGAGGGTTCTCCAGGACCCTTTTGCTTTGTTGATTTTTTTTAATTGATAACGTTGAAAGTCCAGCTGACCAGATCCATGACTGTAGTTTACATTTTGGAAGATGTGTAAGTAGGAGCTCCCATACACCAGACAGAGAACAAAAAAGCAGGGGGACAGGAGAGGGAAGAAAGGCGTCTGTCTTACATAGGAAAAAACTGCTCGCTTCAGGTCCTTCCACAACATTTTGATTGAATAAAGGTCAGGACTTTTGACTTGGTCAATCCAAAATATAAACTTTAATTTAACAATTTTTTTGACTTGTGTGTTTAGGACCATTCTATCGTTGCATGACCCAACTTCTCTTGAGATCCAGATCATGGACAGATGTCCATGAACTTTAATATGTCCAGATTTTAATCTGCAATACGAAAGTGACATTGTGTTAGTGCTAAAGCATGGGACACTGTTCCTGATTGAGCTGCATAAAATGTTTTTTTTTTTTTTTTTTTGCCACAAACGAGTTATTTGATACATCAATCAAATGAACCTTAAGTCCTGATTTACAAAAGCATTTGGGCTTTTAAAAAATTGCTGTGAAATTTCTTTGTCATAACAACTTTTATGCACATTTTCAAGTTCCTACAGTTTACAGGAGAAAAACATAAATTGTATTTTTATTTGAGTTATAAACAGCAGAGCGTAGGCAAATTGCCATACAGTGTTAAGACTGTGTTTACCTTCTCTCCTCACCCTTGCTCTCATCCCCATTGCCATGGACCTGAAGTGTGATTAGAGCTCTGGCTAACCAAAATGGCCGGCGTTATTGACTTCCCATCTAGTTCATGCAAACAGGATGTGACAGATTTAATTTGTTTGTCAGCTCACCTTAATTTAAACAGAAAGCTTGGAGTGGAAGGGAAGGAGCGACTGGGAGAGGTGAGAAGTGAGGGAATGGGGAGGCTTTCACACAAGCATCTTTGCTTTCTGATGACTTGCAGGTGAATTGAACCTGTCTGTGTTTGTGCATGTCTGTGACACTCTTCAGCATTTTATTAGTCATGAGATTCTTCCTCAAGGAAAACCATGATAAGGGTGTTAAAAAAACTTTCCCCTCAATATTATGGTCATAAATAAATTAATAAAAACATTTTTTTAAACAGTCTTTAAATTGAGAAAGCTCCTCGGATGAGGAGCGAAACGTCTTCTATTACAAACAAAGTCCACTTGTTTTTGTATTGATTTTTTTTTTTAGTTAAAAAAACAGACATTGAGTTTTACTTGATAAAAGCAAAATCTAGGAGAAAAGAAGCAGGAGAAGTAGAAAGAACAGTAGCTTCAGCAGGAGGGGCTTCATCGTGATGTTGGTGGAAGAACCAAAGTAAGAGAGAGACAATATTGATAAAGAGAAATGGAAAGGGGGAGGTGAACAAAAAAGAGAAAAGTGAAGCATCCTTACAGCTTCAAGATGCAGCATGAACCAGATGGACAGTTGTGACTCGTGTGTCTGCAAGGCAATCCTTATGGCAGCTAAAGGAGCGAGTGTGACAGTGAATACAGAGAGTTGCATTATTGTTTGTTATTGATTGCGTTCATCTATCTGCCCTCTTCTATCTACTGACCTTACCTCTAGCCTTTTTGTCTTTCCTGTGCGTTAAATGTCTGTGTGAGAGTCATGGCACTAATGCTTTATTTTTTTTATTTTTCATTTCTCACAATCTCTAAGTCCTTTTAAACAAAAGTTTTCACTTGTAATTTTTTCATTATAGTGGTTTTTGTTAAAAAGTTTTGACAGTAAAAACCGTCCTATTTATCTTGTGATGCATGCTCAATAGTCCAGGTAGAAACATCTAAAAAAATAAAAATAAATGTACATCCGCATCTTTATTTTCTAGAGCTTAACTGTTGTTAGGTCACAACCCTCTTCCCACTTATACTCTCCAGGTCATGATCTATACCAGGGCTTAATTTGTAAACTGATCGATGCCGGAACGCAAATACTGTAGTGGGCAGACGGTGAGGGGAGGTGGAGAAAGTGGAGGGAGCTTGTGGCTCCTCCTCGCCCTTAAATTTTTGAATAAAGTACATGCTATTTAGCATTTTGCTGTAGTCTATTTGAAGGGGTTGTTTAACATCTGTTTACCGGTACCTACATTTGTTAAAAACAAAGTTGACACTATCAGATCTCAGCTCCACAACCTCCCTGATCTTGGTTTGCCATCTACCCATCTGCATTCTGGGTCCCTGAGCAGCTTTGATGAAGTTGTTCAGAGTGAGGTGGAGACCATCATCAAGAAAATGAAGCCTTCATCCTGCGCCCTGGATCCCTTCCCCTCGTCTCTCATAAAATCCAATCACTTTGCAATAAGCCCATTAATCACACAAATAATAAATAAGTCTCTACAATCTGGTCATGTTCCACTGCCTCTAAAAACTGCCATCATTAGGCCTCTTCTGAAAAAATCTAATTTGGATCCCGACATTTTTTCTAATTACCGCCCAATTTCCCACCTCCCATTTCTGTCTAAAGTGCTAGAAAAAGCAGTTGTTGCTCAGCTGCAGATCCACCTACAGCAACACTCCCTGTATGAGAGGTTTCAGTCTGGCTTCCGAGCGGCTCACAGTACTGAGACTGCATTGCTGAGAGTTACCAATGATGTCCTCATGGCTGCTGACACTGGTTCTCCCTCCTTCCTTGTCCTCCTTGACCTCACTGCAGCTTTCAACACTGTGGACAATGGTATCCTCCTTCACCGTCTTCATGTGGAGGTCAGTCTCTGTGACACTGTCCTGGACTGGTTCAAATCTTTCCTCTCCAATAGGCTGGAATGTGTTAGTCTTGGCAATGCCACTTCCCCGACAGTCTGTCTCATGTGGTGTCCCTCAGGGGTTGGTTCTAGAGCCCCTACTGTTTTCCCTTTACATGCTGCCTATGGGTCAAAGTATTAATCAGTTCAATATTTATTTTCACAGTTATGCCGACGATACACAGCTTTACATCAGGACTGGAGCATCTTCATCATCCCCATTGTCATCTCCATCTTCACTCACTGCCCTCTCTACCTGCCTGGAGGAAATAAGGGCAGGGGCGTAACAGCCGCGGGGTATGCGTGGGACATGTCCCCCGCACTTTCCATATCTGTGCCCTCTGTCCCCCGCACTTTCTTGAACCATTACAACTGTCTAATCTGCTAATAAGATGCGGTAACTCGTTTTTCCGAACTGTCTTTAAACGCACCATGAACGGCACACGCTTAAACACCGGTGTGACGCACCTGTTTACAAGGGGAGACCGGCGTGCTGTTGGGCATTAGCTGCAGAGCGACCATGTTCAGCAAACCAGCCAGAGTCAGCAAAAAGCAAAAAACTCTGCACAATTTTTTCCGACCAAGCCCTGTAAGTGAACAATGCTGTTTCATGCAGATAATAATGAGTATGAGACTAGTAAATACTATCATAATATTAGCTAAATTATGCATACAACAGATAATGTTAGCTAAATTATGACTAATGTTAGCTAAATTATGACTAGTAAATACAACAGATAATGTTAGCTAAATTATGACTAATGTTAGCTAAATTATGACTAGTAAATACAACAGATAATGTTAGCTAAATTATGACTAATGTTAGCTAAATTATGACTAGTAAATACTAACAGATGATGTTAGCTAAATTATGACTAGTAAATACAACAGATAATGTTAGCTAAATTATGACTAATGTTAGCTAAATTATGACTAGTAAATACTAACAGATAATGTTAGCTAAATTATGACTAGTAAATACAACAGATAATGTTAGCTAAATTATGACTAATGTTAGCTAAATTATGACTAGTAAATACTAACAGATAATGTTAGCTAAATTATGACTAGTAAATACAACAGATAATGTTAGCTAAATTATGACTAATGTTAGCTAAATTATGACTAGTAAATACAACAGATAATGTTAGCTAAATTATGACTAATGTTAGCTAAATTATGACTAGTAAATACCAACAGGTAATGTTAGTTAAATTATGACATATACTACAGACACTGTTAGCTAAATTATGAATTATAAATACTACAGATAATGTTGGCTAATTTATGACTAATAAACTCTTACAGATTATGGTAGCTAAATCACTAGTAATCTCATGCAGATAGTATTAGGTAAATGATGACTGCTTCATACATGCAATTACAATAGTTGACAGGTATAATAATGGTTTTACATTTCTTGCTACTTAGTTAATGCCAAGAATAAACAATCTTATTTATTTTCTTTGTAAAATTTGTGCTCACTTGCTTTCCACATAATAAAAATCTTTATTGCCACCATAGAAAGAACAATGTCAGGGAGGAGACAAACCAGAGGCCAGCAGCAGGGATGATGGTGATGCAGGGTCTTCCCAGGTAAGGACAGGTTATAACATGCTAAGAAAATGATTTATTACAGGGAGAAACGATGCAGGTTTCAGATCAGGATTTATTTACAGATACTTCAGAATTACTCTTATTCCCACTCCAAAAATATTTTTCATATGTATTAGCACAGAGAGAAGAGCATGTGTCAGGGCAAAGACCAGACTGCAGCACATTGACTGCAGATGATATCTAAATGATGATTAGTTCATACATGCCAATATATTGTTATGCTAGTTAACAAGAATATTAAGGTTGTTTTTACATTTCTTGCTAGTTAGTTAATGCCAGGAATAAGCCTTTTCCAGGTTTAATGTCTGTGCAAAATTTGTACTCACTTGCTTTCCACATAATAAATTTAATCTTTATTGCTACTATAGAATGAGCAATGTCAGGGAGGAGACAAACCAGAGGCCAGCAGCAGGGATGATGATGATGCAGGGTCTTCCCAGGTAAGGACAGGTTATAACATGCTGAGAAAAATGTATTTATTACAGGGAGAAACAATGCAGATTTCAGATCAGGTTTTTTTTTTTTTTACATATATTTCAGAATTACTCTCATTCACACTCCAAATATTTTTTGTCTGTATTATAGATGCACAGAGAGAAGAGCCTGTGTCAGGGCAGAGACCAGACTACAGTACTGATAGTCAGGGACAGCCTGCAGACAGTGACAGAGAAGGGGATGGAGCTTCTTTTACCACACTAAAGCCACATCATCCAGATCCCAAGACCATTGTGTGTCAAAAGTTGGCTAATAAAACTCTAAGATTTCAGAGACAGTGGTATGAGGACTTCCCTTGGCTTCATGTCATCCCAGGAGTTGAAGGAGTACTATGCTTTTACTGTCAGAAAGCTTTTTTAAAGAAGACGTCACAGCTTGCAAAAAACACAGACCAGAAATTCATTTCTACTGGTTTTAAAAACTGGAAGAAGGGCCGTGAAAGATTTGCATTACATGCTAGATCAGAATGTCACAAAATAGCCTTGACAACCCAAATCTATGAGACTAGATCAGTGGATGTGCAACTGTCTAACGTGCGGGCATCACAGCAAGAGAACGCACGATCCTGTCTTTTAAAAATAATCCGTGCTGTGCAGTTCTTGGCAAGGCAGGGTCTAGCCCTAAGAGGGCACAATGAAAGTGAAGGAAATTTTGCACAGCTGTTGGGATATAAATCTGAGGATGACCCTGAACTAAGAAAATGGTTGAGTTCTCGAGAGGACTACACAAGTCCCAAAGTTCAAAACGAGATCCTGAGTCTATTGAGCCACTCAGTAGTACGTGAAATTGTGGAAAACATCAGGTCACTTCCACAACTGCAGTTTTCTGTGATTATGGATGGAACACAAGATGTATCAGGAAAAGAGCAGGAGGCAGTAGTTGTGAGATATGCTGATCATGATCTGATAGTTCATGAAGAATTTGTTGGCATGTATGAAGTGTCTGAGACCACAGGAGAAAACCTTGCAAAAGTTATTATGGATGTACTGCTCCGTCTAAATTTGTCAATTACTGGGTTGAGAGGACAAGCCTATGATGGTGCAGCAAACATGGCAGGAATATATTCAGGAGCACAGGCCATAATCAAAAAGCAACAACCTCTGGCTCCTTATGTACATTGTGGTGCCCATTGTGTGAATCTGATCACAAAACATGCTTGCTCAGCCTCTTCTGTTGTCCGTGACTCTTTGCAGTGGGCTCATGATTTGGGAGTTCTGTTTGGCCAGTCAATAAAAATGAAGTCGATTTTTCAGGATATTGTCAAAGCAGAGAGCGGTCCAGTCAAGTCTATCAGGCCCTTGTGTCCAACAAGATGGACTGTACGTACAGGTGCCATTCATTCGCTACTTAACCAGTATCAGCCTGTATTGCATGCTTTACAGGAAATGGCATCTGGTAAGTCAGATTCAGCCAGCAGGGCAAATGGCTTGCTTGAAAGATTGCAAAAGGGCAATGTAGTTCTTGGTCTCCTGCTTGCCTTGGAGGTTACAGAGGAGTTAGAGTGCCTCAATAAGTCGCTTCAAAGTCGAACACAGACAGTTGATGGTATGCTTGCTGCTGTCACTTGTGTTAAAGAAAGCATAGCTGGCAAAAGAACACATGAGACATTTCAGTCTATTTACAACAAAGCATCACAAATGTGTGACAAACTCAACCTTTCCCCAATTGAAATGCCTCGGGTCCGAAACCCTCCCAAACGCCTGTCTGGTAAGGCTGCTGCCCATGCACCTTCATCCTCAGTTGACTACTTCAGAGCAGAATTTTTCAAGGTTGTGGACACTGTGAGTATGCAATTCACAGAACGTTTTGAAAATGAAGGAGTGCTTACGATCAGGAAACTTGAACAAGTACTTCTAACAGGAGTCACAGATGATGATGTTTTGCTTCAGTACCCAGAAGTGAACAGAACTTCTCTTCAAGTGCAGTTAGCAATGTTTAAGTCCAAGTATAAATATCAGTCAAGCAATGAAGCTGCTACCATTCTGCGAGTAATGTTGCCAGAGGTCCGGGGTCTTTTTGAACAAGTGGAAATACTTGTGCGGTTGCTTCTCACTGTGCCTGCCTCTTCTGCTGAGGCTGAGAGAAACTTCAGTAGTCTTCGGAGGTTAAAAACCTGGCTCCGCAGCACAATGACACAGTCTCGGCTCAACAGTGTTGCTGTGTGTCATGTTCACAAAGACAAATTGGACAAAATAAATAAGATAGAAATTGCTCAGCAATTTATTGCGGCCAATGAGAGGCGCAGAATCACGTTTGGGTGCTTTACTTAGATGCGACCAGTGTACTGATACATACAGTATATGTACATGTTGTGGGAGGCTTCTGAATTCCTAAAATAGAGGTTTAAGTAGAAATATAGCTATTTTTTGCCCTATCACACATACATTTGTACATTTCTGTTCTTCATATATATTGCCCCCAGAAAAACATTAACATCACTGTTATTTGACTGTAGAAAATAAACAAAGAGATTTTTCTTTTTATATATATATATATATATATATATATCATTGTATAAATTTTGTGGCTAATGTTATTGTTTCTACTTTGAACCAAAGTGACTGATTGTATTTTATAAAATAGTTAATCAAGAGAAGATTGCTTGTTCAAATGCAAAAAATGACATAAATGTTTAAACATGTAGTTTATATTTAGATNCTTTAGCCTTAAAGGATTTCATACTTTGGAACCTGCACGTTTGGTCTAATCAGCTCTGTTGTTGTGACTTTATACTGTACTCGTTCACGTCTAAATAGTGTCACGTTAAGGCAAGTTAAAAACATAATGAAACTTCAGTCAAGAGCCTCTGTCCAAAAGGAAAAGTTCAGATCTTTTAAAGTGTGGTTCTGTACAAAAAATTATGAAAGAATAATATCTTACCTGATCTGCATATCTGTTAAACCTGCTCTATGAATAACCTCAGTTAGAAATGGAGCTAAGATTGACCCCATTGATGATCTTATAGTCTGAGTGTGGTCAAGAAGAAAGTGGAGTTCTATGCATCTATCCATCCATTATCTTCCACCTATTCCGAAGTCGGGTCACGGTGGCAGCATCCTACACAGGGAGACCCAGACATCTCTTTCCACAGCCACCTCTTCCAGCTCATCTGGGAGGACTCCAAGGCTTTCCCAGTCTAACCGAGACATGTATTCTCTCCAGCGTGTCCTGGGTCTTCCCCGGGTTATCCTCCCAGTCAGACATGCCCGAAGCACCTCCCCAGGGAGGCACCCAGGAAGCATCCTTATCAGATGCCCAAACCACCTCAACTGGCTGCTTTCGATGTGGAGGAGCAGTGGTTCAAAAAAATTACAGCCATCCAGGTTTTGATGTCTTTAAGACATCTTGTAATCTAAGTAGCTGATTTGATTCACTGGGTTTCAAGGACAAATATAACTGAGTATCATCAGCATGAAAATGAAAATGTATACCATGCTGTGTAATCACATTACCTAATGGAAGCATATATAAGGTAAAGAGTAATGGTCAAAGTACTGAACCCTGAGTAACTCCATGACTAACTTTGGTGTATGATGGAGATTAATTATTTACATTTACAAATCAGAATCTATCCACCTTATTCCTAGCCCCCATGATGCCTTGCGTGAATTATGTGTACGACTTCCGCCGAAAGTCAGAACCGGCTCTTTTTTTTTTTACACGCTAGCAACGCGCTAACCGGTTTTCGTCAGAGGTTTTAGGTCATAAAATATGTGGGAACACAAACGATCACAACTCAAATGTGGAGATATTGTTTTACCGCTACCTACAGCTATTGAGGGGTGGGAGGACGACTTGAAGAAGTGGCCGAAAATAACGTACACTAGCATATTTAGCTACTAGCATACTTAGCTACTTTGTTGACAGTTGCTTCAGATGGCGAAGCGATGAGCAATCTGAAAAGCTCTGAAGCTTATTAGTATCTTCACAGTAACAAGGTTGGTCCTGTTATGTTAAGAGAGGTGGGACACTTTCTTATTTACCTTAAGGCAAACACAGAGTCCAGTCTAAGCATTAAAAATCCACATCACCAGGTCCAGCTAACAATGATGTTGCTTTGGACTTTTGAGCTGCAAGATGTTTATCTGGACACCAACTGAGCACCTGGAGCTTGACATTTCTTTTGACAAATACTTTACTGATTCACAAATGAAGCACCTTGAGAACTTTTAATAAAATACAGTAAATGAAAACAAATAATGAAATAGACAGGAAACGATCTTTAAAAACTTGATAATGAAAAAAGTGACATTTAGATAGAAACAGTAGTTTAATCCAAAATTAACTGATATAGTGCACACAAAAAACTAACCTTGTAAGAAGGTTAACAGTCAACTATTGTACATAACAAATGAATCATTTTAGCAAATACTTTTCTAATGTAATATAGTTAACATTGCATCCTTTAAAAAAACATGTTAAGAGTTGTGTTACGTTTACAGCAAGTACACCAGTACTGTACATGTTTGAGAAAAATGTTTACATTTAATGTCTTCTCACTTGAAATAAGCTGGCATCCTTTGCGTGTGAATGCTGGAACGATTACATTGACACCATAGCTCTTGCAGCAGGTCCCTCACTGTGAAACCACGATCACCCATCACCTGATCTCCAGCACGCAGATAGTCCAGAAACCCAGAGTTCTGTGTTATATACCTGTCACTGCATTTACCAATAAAAAGTAAAAAGAAATATATTAATGGACGAATAAATAACTAAAACATATAAAAACCAATAAATAACTTAAAATGCACTAATTCAATAAAAAAGGAAACCTTTCCTGGATCAGCTCTTCTCCTATTGGTCAACAGACAGGATAAAGCAGGATCCACGTGCAGATGTCTGTGCTGCCTCAGTGTAGTTTAAGGTTTAGTTTAAAACAAAAGCACAGGTGTTTTCCTGTTTGTTTTGTTTTAAACTAAACTTTAAACTTTAAGTGCATAAACTTTAAGTGAATTAAAATGGTTAATGGTCAAGTTGGTTTAATAAAAGGAGCCAAGATGTTGTAGTGGCAGGGCTTTTGACTTGGGACCCGAAGGACGCGGGTTTGCGCCCCGGCCCCGGCCACTACACACCTTGGGGTGTCTATGAGTGCACATCTAATTCTCCAGCTCCCCGAGCGCGACTACGCTGCTCGTTGCACCACCTGGTGGTGGTTGGGTTAAATGCAGAAGACCAATTTCGTCTGTCAAGTATGGGAACATACACAGATGACAAATGTGACAAATTATTATTATTATTATTATTAAATGTACTCAGTTAACAAGATACCATTATCTACTTGTGTTTATTCTTAATTTTCAATTCAATCTTACCTGCTCTTGGTGTTGCTAGGCAGACTCCGGCTAGCCAAACAGCACACTTTATTTCCCTTTTGAAGGATTTTACAGCTGTGTTCAAATGACGAGGCGTTTCTAGCAGCAAAATAATTTATTGATACGTTACAGGAATAATCAGAGAAAAAGAGCATTCAAATTATCTTTGTGTGCACACAAAAGATTGAGGAGCAAGAAACAGACCTGTCCCTGAGAAATTTTCTCCTGGAATGCTGAAATTTTCTAGGTGCCTTGCAAAATCATCACCCTGCATTATTATGGAGATGCTCTGCTGCTTCTTCTGGCCTCTGATTGGTCAAGTCACTGATAAGCTTTGGTTGCCCTAGGACAAAGAGCTGTTACATGTCCAGACATTTGCCTGCATTCACCTTGTTTAGTAATCAGTTTAGAAAAGTTTAATGTGTCTGTGTACGTTTATACTATGGATTTATGTGTAGTTGCACTAATTGATTTGTAGTGGATTATGTGTGTGCTTTACATATAACATGTGAATTTAGTTATGCTTTGTAAATTTGTGTGACTGCCTGCCCATCCTCATGGGGGTTTCTTCCTGGCCAGAGCTGGGACAAAGAGCTGTTACATGTCCGGACGTTTGCCTGCATTCACCAAAGGTGGGCGCCAGACCGCCAGGGAGCGCTAATGCGCTAATCCGCTAATCCGCTTATAGCGTACCTAAACAATTTATCAGCGTTACAGCGGTTTGACTAACTTTTATAATTCATAAGCGGATTTGCGCTATTTTTATTTAAAATGCAGTACCGTTAATAACTAATTATCTATCAGTAAAAACGAAAAAACTTATTTACAGGCCCGGACGACTGCTAACAGACCATATCCTGTCAGCGCCGGATGTGGTCCGTGACAAAAAAGCGTCCCCTCAGTCTCTTTGCTAGAGCGAGCGCTCTCAGTTAGCAGCCAGTGTGTTACTCTGCAGCCTTATTGCTTGTTTTCGAAGAGTCAGACGAAGAGTTTTTAACATGGAGGGTGAACTTATGGATGTTTCTCAGCGGCCTACGCGACGCGTCTGGATTTTAAAAAGTATTTCGCCACATTGCCCTCTTCAAAATGGCGGCCGCGACGGCCACAGAAGATAAGGACTTTCCATGAAAACACGGTAAAAACAATTATTTCTTTGCTGAGAAAAATATATTTCTTAGCTGACTTTATAGCACAAGGTTTTTCTGAGCTTAACCGGTTCAAATGGTCAAATCTGCTGGATTAAAAAAAGTATTTCGCCATTTGCGGCCGCCATTTTGAAGAGGGCAAATGCGAAATACTTTTTTAAATCCAACAGATTTGACCATTTGAACCGGTTAAAGTTGCAGTATGTAGCTTTTTTTATAAACATATTTCTTCTCTGTCACTATTTTTTGACAGAGTGATGTTAAACAGGTAATCTTTGAGAAATACTATATTCCTCTGGCGTCTCCCGGTGGTTAAAATAGCATTTATAAAAACCAGAGCGGCCCGTGTTTGACCAGCCAATAAAAACAGAGTTATTTTCATGAACGAGCTTCCCCCGCCCTCCCCCCGCCTCTCCCAGCTGCAGCGCGCAGCAGCCGGGCACGCTCCCGTCTCAAACAGTAGCTGTTTCAAGATGGCGGAGGTGGCGAGAGCTTCGAGTGCTCAAAGGATTGCCAAGCGATGCAGAGTTAGCAACTTTCCTGCTTGAAAAGTAAGTGTCTTTGCTTGAATCATGTGATAGCGCAAATGCCATGTTATTATCTACAACAGGCTAAAACCGTTTTCCGGCCTACAGCTGACGTGATGCTAATGGCAGCAGCTAACTCATTCAACCTCAGTATTGTTTCGATACGTACATTTAGTTATCCTAACTTATTGTATTGTGGATCAGCAAGCAGATATGATGAAAGTACTGTAACTGCGCTGTCTGTGTAAGAGAGGCATGATCACAACAACTAGCAATTAGCATATTGTCTGCAGATCATTTGGTGTTCATAATCGAAAAGTCTGTTAGTTCTACTACACAATAAATGTTGTTGATGCATACATGTCAACCTCTTTGGACGTTTACCTGTATAAAGGGCCTCAAAAATCATTAATTTTTGGAATAAAATCTGTAAAACTGGCGGTGGGGTGGACGAGTTTGTCTGCTGCGGACATGAGCAGGATGAGAGCGTAAAAAGTTCAAATTTTACTTCTAGCAGCAGAACAGGATGGAAGATGGCTGTTTGATGCTATTTTTTAAATCATCCTACATGCTTTGATATGTTAGATAAATTTGTCATTGTGTGATAAATGTGTTGAAAAGAATATCTGATTATTGTTTGAACTACATTATATGTTTTTATGCAGAGATGATGACTTTGGGGAAGGTCTCAGAAGTGAATTTGGGGAGACTCCCATTCAGGTTTTGGAAACAAGGTAAGTAAGGGGAAACTGTATTTATGTCAAGATTATTTTATGGTTTGCACTGCAACTAATATAACTGTGATCATAATATTATTACACAATTTTAAAATGTAGATGGTAAGGTTGTATGTCTAATATTGTTTATGAAATGTATTTCCACCAGATATTACGGTAGGCAGAAACAAAAACCAAAGTTTAATAGTTGTTTTTATATAATCCATCCATCCATCCATCCATTTTCTTCCTCTTATCCGGGGTCGGGTCGCGGGGGTAGCAGCCTAAGTAGGGAGGCCCAGACTTCCCTCTCCCCAGCCACTTGGAGCAGCTCCTCCGGGGGAATCCCAAGGCGTTCCCAGGCCAGCCGAGAAACATAGTCCCTCCAGCGCGTCCTGGGTCTTCCTCTGGGTCTCCTCCCGGTGGGACATGCCCGGAACACCTCACCAGGGAGGCGTCCAGGAGGCATCCTAACCAGATGCCCGAGCCACCTCAACTGGCTCCTCTCGATGTGGAGAAGCAGCGGCTCTACTCCGAGTCCCTCCCGGATGACTGAGCTTCTCACCCTATCTCTAAGGGAGAGTCCAGACACCCTGCGGAGAAAACTCATTTCAGCCGCTTGTATCCGAGATCTTGTTCTTTCGGTCATAACCCAAAGCTCATGACCATAGATGAGGGTGGGAACGTAGATCGATCGGTAAATTGAGAGCTTTGCCTTTTGACTCAGCTCTCTCTTCACCACGACAGACCGGTACAGCGCCCGCTTCACTGCGGACGCTGCACCTATCCGCCTATCGATCTCACGCTCCAGTTTTTATATAATGTATTTCTTTATTGTTATGGCTTTTCTGTGCTGCAATTTTAGTGGACATAAAATTAGAATAATACAGATGCACAATATTGACAATAAATATCTTTGAAGCTTATTTTTTTATTATTTTATTTTTCTAACCGCGTCACAGAAAATGTACAACTTTATAAATTTAAGAATTTTTAAAAAGATGACTTAATTAAAATTCTGTGTTCATGTATAACATACACTTGCACTGAACGTACGTATTTTAGTGCGTGTTAAAAATATGATTTTGTCTATACTTTCGAGTTAGTCTCATTAACTTTTATTGAGAGAATTTATTGTACTGGTTCCCAAGTACATGTTTCTTTATTTCATGATCAAACTTGATTATTGTTGCTTTAATAAAATATGTAATGTGTTTCCTCAGTATCAATGTTAGTTTGTTTTTTACGTTTATATTTTTTTTGTTTCAGTATGTCTTCGCTAGACATTACGACGACAATGATGAAAGTGACTTGTTATTGCATGTTCTCTCCGTGCATGCGTGGGTTTTCTCCGGGTTCTCCGGTTTCCTCCCACAGTCCAAAAACATGCATGTTAGACTGATTGGTAACTCTAAATTGACCCTAGGTGTGAGTGAGACAGGTCTCTCTTGTAAATGAGTCCCCGTGGCTCAACGAGGCTAGCCTGTATAAATAAAGGTTGAATGAATGAATGTTCTTCTTCCTCAGGTTGTCAGCGCTGTCCTGTTGATGATGATGGTGGTGGTGGTCCCACAGACAGCAGCAAAGCCACACAGGAAGTCCTTTGAAGGTTTAGCAGAAGAAACGGTCCCTCTGCGTTTGGACCCAAACAATTTAGTTCCCAGCCTAAAAGTCAGTTCTTTGGCCAGCGACTCCATCTCACCGTGGACCTACAAGTGAGGCTTCAGCTCCTCAGTGTGTTGTCCTTCATGAAGCTCAGAGTCCTGTTAACAGTTTGTCTCCTCTCTGTCCTCAGCATCTCCAGGGATGACAACATGTTCCCTCATGCGCTGTCGCAGGCTCACTGTTTGCTCAAAACCTGCCTGGACCACCAAGGACTGGAGGACGGGGGCCTGGAGTCCCGTCCCATTCTGCATCAGGTGCTGGTTCTGAGGCGAGTCAAGACGCCAGGGCCAGGCACCGCCTGGAGTCCAAACTCATCTCAGTGGGTTGCACCTGCGTGAGACCGAAGGTGATCAACCAGCACTGAGGACTGACCCATGGAGACCAGATGAAGACCATCTCCACGCGGGGTGTCCTCCAAAGATCTGTGGCAGGGTGTGGCCTTGGGGCAATTTCAATCCCAAAAATCCTCAATTAAAAGAAAAGAACTTTTAAACGAGTTGATGAAGTTTATCAATGAACCTTAATTTTTTTATTTATATATACTGTATATATATATATTCATTCATTCATTCAACCTTTATTTAGTCAGGTAAATCTCATTGAGCCTCGAGGGCTCATTTACAAAAGTGACCTGCTACTAACTAAAGAATGATGAACAGCAATGGTAGAATTTCTGTTCATCATTCTACATCATATATATATATATATATATATATATATATATATATATATATATATATATATATATATATATATATATATATATATATATATATATATATATATATATATATATATATATATAGATATATATATAGATATATAGATATATATATAGATATATATATATATAGATATA
>JBBPBX010037181.1:2500-24690 GCA_038048925.1 Garcialebias charrua | reverse complement strand
GATCTCTTTAATTCCTTAAAAACATTGCTTTCTTTTAGGTTTGTAACAAGAAACAGACTCTATTTTGTTTTTCTTTTTAGCATTTTTTCCAGACTTTGGCTACTTACTACTTTTGGCTGGCCTTTTGCTACTATAACTTCTAACTATTGTTCTGCTTCTTTTTAAACTGGGCTTTTTCTACTTTTAATCTTTAGCTGATTTTTTTTTCTTTTTTTGTTGTTGCAGATTTAGTGTTTAACGACCCTTTTACTAGGTTAGCTAGCATTTTGCTATATTTATATTTGAGATAAAATTCATTTTTTATCATTTATTTTCGTAGCGCACCCAAGGCTGTTTGGAAAATGTCAAACCGAAACAACTTAAATCCAGCAGATTTGACCATTTCGTGAATTGATTTAGGAACTGTTAAGCTCAGGAACACTTCTGATATAACGTCAGCTAAGAAATATATTTTTTCTCAGCAAAGAAATAATAGTTTTTTACCTTGTTTTCATGAAAATTCCTTCGTGGCGGCAGCCATTTTAACTGACGACGTCAGTCGACGTCGTTCAAAACTCCGCCTTCTGTTCTCTGATTGCTCAGGAACACTTCTGATATAACGTCAGCTAAGAAATATATTTTTCTCAGCAAAGAAATAATAGTTTTTACCTTGTTTTCATGAAAATTCCTTCGTGGCGGCAGCCATTTTAACTGACGACGTCAGTCGACGTCGTTCAAAACTCCGCCTTCTGTTCTCTGATTGGTCCGGTCAAAAATCTACCGGAGAAATCGTTGTCTATGGGAGAAATGCCAGACCCTAGTACAAAGCGAAGTGAAGGACAAGGGTCTGGTTTTAACCAGGCTAACTTGAAGCCATTTATCTTGTAAACTTGGAGGTAGCCTTTCCGCTATGGGCTTTACACCTCGTGGTGTGTCGAGGTAAGTGAGGCCTGGGAGATAAGTTTCATTTTTAGCAACCTGCAGCTCTAGGAGCAAATCTCCTAGTTCCCTGAGTTTTACATTGTCTCTATTTGTAAGGCGAGGGAAGCTGTCTAGTTTTTTTATTTATTTTTATTTATTGGCATTTTTAGTAATAAAACAAACTACAGTACCATCAACACCCCTCCCAAACCAAACAGAACAGCACATCAAATAACAAAGGTTACACAAGCCGTGTTTCCATCAAGGTTTCTAGATGCGCATTTTGAAGCATCGCATCAGAAAAGCTGAATGGAAACGGCAAAATTCGAGTTAACTTCCTCTAATTCGCTCAAAAGTTGATACGCTCGCTTGAGGTGGTTTTTGGGGGTTTCGAAAGAGAGCTGATGCGCAAAACGACAGATGGAAACAGATTTGCCGACTCAGTTCTGCCGTAGCGAACATTCACGTCATGTGACTGATCAGCTGTTTCCGCTCCGGACAACATGTAACATCGCTAAAACTAGTTGGCATGACAGAATAAATACAACTTGCCCGATAGCAACACATACCTGAAATATTCTCTCCATTTTGACGAGATGTGTGGCCGGGTTCTGTTTTCAACCGCTACTTCCTGTTTACTGTAGACATGCGTAACGCTGACGTCTGACGTAATGACGCTGACGTCTGATGTAATGACGCTGTGCGTGGCCTGGTAGATGCGCTTCAAGCAGGTTGATGGAAACACTTCTGATTCGCATTAATTTATATTTACATATTTGCGAGATTTCAAAAATTAGCTCAAAATTTGAAATGAAAATAGATGGAAACACGGTTACTGTCAAAGCAACATAAGGTAAATTCACCAGATTATGAAACACACCATTTCAAGAATACACCAGGGAGCAAGGGCTCATATAATACCAGACATTAGTCTTTTGACCAACTACGATCCCTTCATCCATCCATCCATCTTCTTCCACTTATCCGGGGTCGGGTCGCGGGGGTAGCAGCCTAAGTAGGGAGGCCCAGACTTCCCTCTCCCCAGCCACTTGGAGCAGCTCCTCCGGGGGAATCCCAAGGCGTTCCCAGGCCAGCCGAGAAACATAGTCCCTCCAGCGCGGGAGGAGACCCAGAGGAAGACCCAGAACGCGCTGGAGGACGCGCTGGAGGGACGATCCCTTCATTGAATAGATTTTAGTACAGAGTCCCATATTGTCCCAAACATGTTCATTTTGTCCTCGTTGTAATATCTCAATCTTTCCAGAGACATTGGGCCTCATGCAAGAACCGTTCGTACGCACAGATTTGTTCTTAAATTGTGCGTACGAGTGATTTAGGAGCATTTGTGGCATTCAACAATGTTTTCGTATCCTAAGATTTTTTTCAGATACGAACAAAATTTACGAGTGGTCCAGACCTGTCGTATATTTTACGAGCAGTCAGTCTGCTGTTATCCAGACGGATTTTCTTCACTAATAACTTTATATTTCGTTATTCAGAAAATATTTTGAGTCCAAAGAAATCACGCACCATAATTATTTTTGACAATAGGTTATTCTGTTTGAATTAGAATTATAATTTTAAATGTAATAATGACTAACGGATTAAAATATTTAAATTAAAATCAATTTGTTATCAATGCCGTTTTCTAACACTACAATATTAATATGAAGATCTCAAACTAAAACCAACTTAAATTATGAATTAATTTAAGTTTAATTTGTCTCGGTAACGCAGACTTTACCTTGACCTCCTCCTGTTGCAGTCATAGAGCTCCGATAGCTCAGTGAGATGAGCGTTGGCTCGTCGTTCCGAACCTTATGGGTTCAATTCCCACATGGGACAACGTTTTTTTTCTTCTTTTAATTCATTCCAGATTTAAAAAACACAAGAAAACTATTTACAATACAACAAGAAATAAAGCATAAAGTTTTTTTAATCTGGAATGAATAAATAATCTAAAGAAAGAAGGAAAAAAAATAGTCATACCTTGTGGGAATCGAACCCACGAGGTCTAGATAAGGTCAGGAGCAGCTAACGGCGCACTGCGTTACCCAGTGAGCCACCAGGACGTGTGTATATTTTAAGGTCCACATTTATTATAAACAAACATTCTTTGGCTTTAGCTGGTACTTTAATCCCATGAGTGACGCTGCTAAAAAGGACAGATTTGCTTTTCTCGACCTCGGAGAGCAGAACTTCAATCTCCGCACCAGTAAAGTTATCCTTTTTACTTTTCGCTGTCATTTGTATGAACGGACACTTCCTGCTCTCTGAGGCAGGAAACGTAGCCTTATATGGTGTTTTGAGGGGTGGGAATTATGTAAATAACCTCTCCGCGTGCACGCGCAGGTGGATAGAACAGGTGGAATTCATCATACGTACGCAGCTCATTTACACACTTTTCCTGAGGATAGAAGAGTTTGTTGAATCTGACGTGGCATGTTCGTACGAACGCTTCGTACGAACAAAAGTAAGAGAAATTTAGGATAAAAATACGAACATGTTCTTGCTTGAGGCCCAATGTGTTTGCCAGTTCTCCCAACCACTGTTCAAATGTGGGTACAAAGTCCTTCTTCCAAACCTTCAAGATCAACTTCTTAGCGATCACCATACCAAACAAAAGGGCAACTTTCTCATATTTATTGGCCAGGGGCAAAACCCCTGGAGCTCCGAGAATAGCAACCAGGGGATCAGGATCCCATTGTTTCCCAAAGCAGTGGAAAAGAAATAAAAAAAATTCTTCCAAAATGTATGAAGCTGTATACATGACCAAAAGGAGTGGAGCAAGTTGCCCGTTGCAGCTTTACACCGATTACACATTGGTGACTCATTCGGATAAAAAGTACTTAATTTTTCTCTCGAATAATAAAGTCTATGTAATGTTTTGAATTGTATAAGATTATGCCTAGTATTAACTGAACAGTCATGTATACTTTTCAAACTTTCCTCCCACACACCATCAGGTATCTGCTGTCCCATCTCATCCTCCCATACTTTCTTGATTTTAGTTAGGTCTACCGGTGCATTATTGAGAATGCTCTAAAAGTATGATACCGCCCCATGATTAACCGGATCAAATTTATTTATTGCCTCCAGAGTCTCGTGCCTGGTAAGAGTTCTAAAATTTGATATATTTTTACTAACGTAGTCCCTAATCTGTAGAAAACGAAAGAATCCCGACCGTGGAACATCATATACAGAGCTCAACTGAGTAAAGGACGCAAGCGTGCCATCAACGTACAGATCCCCTACCATACGGATACCCTTCATTCTCCACATCTGGAAACCGACATCGCTGAGACCCAGAACAAAAGAGTGGTTTTCGCAAATGGGAGCATCCAAGTAGACTGCCGGAGCTTTTATATAACTCCGTATCTGTTTCCAAATTCTTATAGTGTTGCCAATAACCAGATTATTATTGTAAAGCTTTTTTATTTTATTTTAGTAGGGCTGTTAAGGAGGGCAGCCAAAGACGTATTATGACAATGTCGTTGCTCCAAGGATAGCCAAGCAGGGCAGGAATTGTGAGATTGGTGCGGGGCTTTCTTCCACCATGCTATAATGGATAGGTGAGAAGCCCAATAATATAATTTGAAATCTGGCAATGAAAATCCTCCTATCGCTTTTGTTTTGCATAGGTGTTTTTTTTGGAAATTCTAAAGTCAAAGTCAACTTTATTGTCAGAACTGCAATATGTACAGGACATACACAGGACCGAAATTGCGTTTCTCTCAGTCCCTCGGTGCAACAGTAACCATCTAAACACTAAACACTAAAACATTTAATAAACATAAGCATAAAATAGTAAAAGTGTAACACTGTCCCGAGTTTTTTCATAGTAGTATGAAAGTATGAAAATTTACACCAACACTGAAACACCAAACACCCCTGAAACACCAAACACCCAATGAACATAAGCATAAAATGAAATAATAAAATTGTAATACTGTCCTGAGTTTTTTCATAGTACGGTAGTATAAAAAGTATACTGTATCTATAAAATAGACTGAAGGTTCTGAACATTCCTGTATCCCAGATAAAGGGAATGATGATGGAGTCTAACTGTTTGAAGTATGACACACTTATAAAGAAGGTCCTTTTGCCTAGTTCAGTTCTCACTGAGGGGACACTGCAGGTAATCATGTCCTGAGACCACACGCTGTAGCTGCACTTACGCAGAGACATGTAGGAGGAGATGTATGAAGGCAGCAGACCAAGAAGTAATTTAAAGATGAAAATGTACCAGTGGAAGAGTCTGAGTGAGGATAATGATGTCCAGTTAACCAGTGAATACAGGGTGCAGTGGTGGGTACAGTAGTAACAGCCAGTTATGAATCTTAATGCACCGTGATAGACAACATCCAACATCCGCAGGGTGCTTGTAGGAGCGTTCATGTAGATAATGTCACCGTAATCAATGGAGGGAATGAAAGTCACAGATACAAGGCGTTTCCTAACATCCAGAGTTAGACAGGATCCGTTTCTGAAAAAGAAACCCAGTTTAACTTTGAGTTAAATGTAAAGCACTCCTTTACATTCACACTTCTGTTGCATTTCCTGCTAATAAAAATGACTCCCAGTAAGCAGAAGGGTGTAGCACAGCTCCCAACATGCCTTCTGTTAGAATGAGTCTCTTTGATGCTGAAAGGATTCCTGTATGCACATCAAGGCGGTGATGACGCCTAATAATCATTGATCTCATGGGGCTGCAGTCTCCACCAGTTGCCCGCCCCGTCTGTAACCGTCAGTTAGGACCTCTTCCCCTGTCCCATTGATTCCTATCAGACTCATCAAAGACTCCCTGGGCTTTGAAGGGGCCAGCAAGACTAGTCGTGGTGGATCAACCGGCACTGCGACTGCCTTCATCTGATCTGACACAGCCCCGAGATACATTTTGACATTCTCTGAAGGCTGTGCGATGTCGCAGCACACCTGAAGATATTAGCTGAAGATTTCCTTATAAGCCTCCACAGTAAAGTTGTGAAAATGCAGTGTACTGCTGACAGCTGCTGAAGAGGCTGACATGGAAGTGGGAAAGTGAACACAAGCAGAGAAGTCTGTCTGTTTTGCTACTTTGGCATCTTTGTTTTAACTTGTTAAAAAATCTGTATTTCTCTCTTATGTTCGTCTATTGTTGATCGTTCAAGAAAAATCTACTGTTGCTGTTGTCATCATTCTTTAGTTTGTAGCCAGGTCTCTCTTGTAAATGAGTCCTCAAGGCTCAATTGGATTAACCTGCCCAAATAAAGGTTGAATGAATGAAGCTAAAAGCAGCTGGGTATTTGTCATGATCCAGTTTAGAACCTCAACTTACATAGTACTCCTCTAGTACTGCGTTTTGATGACGCGAGGAGGACGCAGTGGAGACACAGGTGTGTTTGTGGGGACAGCCACAGAGTGACATTCTCCCTTTAAATGTTTCAAACGAGCTGCAGAGAACCACAAGAACAGACGCTCAAGCTGCAACCACAACAACTGAACTCCAAGTCGACAGGATGTAAAACAGAAAACTGGAAATTTCACATCAGCCGATTTAATTCAGTTAAATAAAGGCTCTCTTCCCTGAAGGCATGCAGGCTTTAAGGGTTAACCGCAAGATCTCTTGCACAAGGCAGGATTATAACAAGGGTGTTAGTCCTTGACCTGAAGCTACTTTTGGGACCTTATCAACATTTTTTATTTTCATTGTATAAAAATTACTTAAATGATTATGTTCCTGTTTATTTGAAGGTTTAGTCACACCAAGCACAGAAAACTATCAGTCCATGCGCCAAATCATTTTAAAGTGTCATGGAAGGAGAGAGACAAGGTCCAAATCCAGAGGATCTCAAGTGTGGCCCTCAAGAACAGGGTGAGAATACAGAAAAGTGACAGAAAGCCTGGGACCAGTCCAGAGATCTGTGACCTCAGTGGGATTCGTCTGGTTTAATAAAGGTTAATAATTATAAAATCATTGCCAACAATAACATGTGGAGACCATGAAAAACTTCAAATTGGGACCGTTGTTTTGACGTTAGTAAAACTCTCTTTACAATCTGATAAGTCTCAATCTGGTCATCTGGACAGTTTCTTTTAGTCGAAACGTTTCACCCTCAGTCCAGAGGGCTTCCTCAGTCAGAGTTCCAGCACACTGATCTTCCCCCACCAAGCTGGAACTCTGACTGAGGAAGCCCTCTGGACTGAGGGTGAAACGTTTCGACTAAAAGAAACTGTCCAGATGACCAGATTGAGATTTATCAGATTTGATACCTGGATTATTGAGTATGCACTTTCTTCTCTTTACAATATTTGAATAAGCAAAGACTTCTGACAAGAAACCAAAAACTGATGAGAACACTGATCAGTTTGCAAACATCTGTCTCCTGCAAAAAATTATATTAGGCCTTCTCCACTCAGTGGGTTAGTGTGCGAACAGCAGAGAGTCAGAGTCAGAGTCAGTCAGAGAGTCTTTATTGTCATTTGCACCGCATGTGGTACATGTGATGAAAACGAGATTATGTACACGGGGTCCCAGTTACATCCAACAACAAATGCAAGAGAAAAAAAAACTGTAATAACATCTAGAATTAACTAAGAAAAACATCAACTAGTAATACACTAAGAGTTGCACTGGGAGGAGTGGTGTTATTTTATTAAAAGAGCTGCAAAGTGCATCGTCTGTGAAGACCTGAGTGGACTGAAACTGTCCCAGTAAAACAACGAGACTTGCTTTATTTCATCTCTGTGGAAGAGCTCACAAGTCCTCTGGTCTGTCTGGCTTTATTTGTGGATCTTCACTTTATTATTGTAAATGAACTTGTCTGAATGAATGCTATCCTGTCATGTGACTGGAGTTTTTTGTGTTTAGGACTTAGACGTGTTGGAGAAAAATATTCTCACTTTATCTCACTTACTCAAAAGGGGCCACACTCGACCACATAAGATTTTTAACTGGTATTTTACTTGAAGGTCAGATTTTCAGGACAGGTTACACAGATATACAGGAAGTACACACAGATATACAGGAAGTACACACAGATATACAGGAAGTACACACAGATACAGGAAGTACATACAGATATACAGGAAGTACACACAGATGTACAGGAAGTACACACAGATATACAGGAAAAACATATACAGGAAGTACACACAGATATACAGGAAGTACACACAGATACATGTATACAGGAAGTACACACAGATATACAGGAAAAACATATACAGGAAGTACACACAGATATACAGGAAGTACACACAGATATACAGGAAGTACACACATATAGACCGAGAATCTGCCCGAGCAGTGTGTGCAGCTTGTTTTTACATATCATCAGTTGAGCTGAGCTCACAGACTCATGTCCTTGGATTAGACAGCTGCACACAGCTGTCTAATCCAGCTCAACACTCTCTGCTAACCCAAACATATGGTTCATGGGCAGAGTTAACATTTTCAGCAGTAGTAGTTAAAAACTAGGGATAGGGCTGATCCGATCCGGTATCGGCCTCCAATACCAGCCTAATTTACGTATCGGATTTTCGATCCAACCTGCCGATATTTTCCGATCCATGATGCACGTTGGCTTCAAGCTATGGAATGGATTTCCTGAACGGAGGCGTGTCTCATGAACCCAGAGTAATAAGACCCGCCTCAAATTTAGGAAATCCATTTCATAGTTTGCAGCCAGCTACAGCGTGAGGACTGAGTGAGTAGCATCTTAATTAACAGCTAGCCAACATTTCATTGTACAGTAACATGTCCGCTGTGTGGAAGTATTTTACACTAAACACCGTAAGACAGCAACGTGCAATGTCTGCAGAGCCATAGCGCCACATTAAATCGCGGTCAAGTTAGTTTTACGTTGGACATTCGAGCTCCGGGGCTTCAGCGGTGTGTTTTTCTTGTTCAATCCAGGGTGGGCGCTCTGATTTTGGGCAGCTGCTCTCAGCCTGCCCATCCACTGAGACGGAGACGCGGCTGGCCAGGTCGGAGTGGACGCCGCTGGCCGGGTCGGGATGGCTGTGTTTCGGTTCAGTGAGAGTGGCATCCCGCTGAAGCCACGGAGCTCAAATGTTTACCAAGAAGTTGCTAAACTTCATCGTAATTATAGAAAATGAAGGATTTCTTACGATGAAGTTTAGAAACTTCTCGGTAAACATTCGTGGCTTCAGCGGTGTGTTTTTCTTGTTCAATCCGGGGTGGGCGCTCTGATTTTGGGCAGCTGCTCTCAGCCTGCCCCTCCACCGAGACACGGCTGGCTTGTGTTTCGGTTCAGCGAGAGTGGCGTCCCGCTGAAGCCACGGAGCTCGGCTGTCTAACGTAAAACTAACTTGACCGCAGTCCAAGATATAGTTTACCCTCCAGGAGATATTTATCAGTACAACAGTAGACAATTATTAAAAAAAAGCATATTAATTAAAAATTACAAGAAAAGTGTATAAAAAAAACACAAACGGCTACATTATAAAGCGATGTAAAAGACTAAAACAGGAACATGTCTGTGTTGGTTTATGCCATGAACTTAGCAGATGAAAAGCTATTTAATATTTTATTTAATTAATTTAATCATTCATTTAAAAGAGACAAAATAAAACAAATTCATCAAAAAGAAAACAATGAATGAAAAGAGAAAGAAGAAGAAAAAATCTTATATCACCCCATTATTTAAAAGAATATATAAAATAACTTTAAACAAACAATCACTTAAATTAATCACTTTAATATCCACTTTAAAGCTAGGAATAAAAAAACAACAGGTTTTGTGTTAGCAGAATTTACCCTAATCATAACTTTGAAACGTATCCAGCATTAATAAAACTTACCTCAAGTTGCCTTTTTGGACATGCATGCATATATGTGTACACATTGTACTTGAGAGGAGATTATTACAGCCTCATATGAAATCAATGATGATATCGGAACTGGATCGGTATCGGACGATATCCAGATTTAAGTATCGGGATCGGATCGGAAGCAAGAAAATGTGGATCGTGCATCCCTATTAAAAACATCCTTAAACTTTGACCAAAAATTCCCAAAAAAGATGGAGATTTTTAGACTTTGTCTTTTTTTGTGTGTGTGTAAGGTTTAAATAGTATTGTTTAACTGTATTTAATGTGAGAGCAGCCCGGTGGTGCAGTTGGTAGAGCTGCTGGCTCTCAGTGAGCAGGTTACCCCGGTTCAAATCAAAGAAGAAAATAATCTTATATCAGATATAATAAGATTATTTTCTTCTTCTGCTTCCTTTCATTTCATGTATTGTTTTATTTCTTGTTTTTTTGTAAATAGTTTTCTTGTGTTTTTTTAATCTGGAATGAATAAATAATCTAAAAAAATAAAAATAAAGTTATACCATGTGGGAATCGAACCCACTAGGTCTGGATAAGGTTTGGTGCAGCTACCGCAGTGAGCTACCAGGACGTGTCTGTCTCATAGGGTTTACAGTTATTTTAAACGAACCGCCCCTCATAAAATTCTGGCTACGTCCCTGGGAAGTGACAGGTGAATCCACGGAGCGTGAACGTGGAATATACAACATAAAATGACTGTTACCACTGCAGCACACACTGGACATCCTTATATTTAAGGCTGATTTCAAATTTCAATTTAATTCAGTTTATTTATATAGCGCCAAGTCATAAACTCCTGCATGAACGTCAACGGGTGTGTGCTGTTATCTGTGAGATAACACTATATTGCGTGCGAACGCAAAACCTTTTGCGTGCGCACGCAAACCTTTTTGCAAGCGCACGCAAAAGGTTTCCGTGCGCACGCAAATAATTTTTTTTTTCCCCATGTCCCCTCGGGGGCTCCGTAAATTGCACCCCTAAAGTCACTGTGATAAAGTGTCACATTAATTTAATTATCTTAGCCACAGGAGTGAGTTTAAAACCAGGATGATGTCTTTATGAACTAGTTGAATGAGGTGTCTCTAAAATATCCTGATGCATGATCAATAATAATTTCAACAATTTTTTAATCTGTCCACAGGACCTGACTTTATTTTGTTAGATGTCTCTAAAATAGTTAGTGAATCAAGTGTTTACATGTAGGTAAACATAGATGTTTAACAACTTGTTAAAATACACCAGAATGCAGGAAATGGCATCTACTTTATTCAAAATTTCTGGCAAAACATCTTCACCAGCATATTTAAGAAATGAGTTTTTACTGTTAGTAAGTAAGTTTTATTTATATAGCACATTTCACAGACATGAGAGTCACATAGTGCTTTACAAAAGGAAAAATAAAATCATAAAATCACAGAAGTACTATACAAAAAGGTAAAACATAAACTCTAAAATCAATGTACAAAATTAACCAAAAGCCTGTCTGAAGAGATAAGTCTTAAGTTTTTAAATGCATCTGTTGACTCGGAGCAGCGCATTGTTAGCAAAATGTTCTGCTGTATTTGACTTGCTGCTGTTGTTGGTTGTTGATTTTTTGGTTGACACAATCTTTCCTATTTATGTCCTCATTAAATCAGGTTAGTAAATGACTTTTACCTGAAGCATGTTAAAAAATTACAAAATCTTTCGGGGGGGGGGGGTTGGCGCAACGTTTGTCACCTTTTTCATCCCTTCTGAGTTTGCAGGTATGCATATTATTATGACATTAGGGAGGGTACCGGCACTTATTTTTTTCCACTTAAAGCACTGGTCAGAACCACTCACTGACTTTTAAAAAAAATATTTTTTTTAATTAAATTTATTCATTTTACATCAATAAAAAACAACATTTAAACATACAGTGTACAATATAAAAGACATAAAATGAAAGGAGGCAGAGAGAAGAAATAATCTTATAGTATCTGCCCCTTTTTTTTCTTCAAAAAAACAAAAAAAAACACAAAAGCAAACTCAATCCAAACAATTAACTAATGCAATGTTTTTCTAGTAATTGAACAAAAAACTTCATTTTTGACTAAATACTTACTAATAGAATCGATTTAACTAAAGATTTTCGTATTTTGTTAACAACCTAGATTTAATCATTTTTTTAAACACAAGCATAGATTTAGCGTATTTAACATCGTTTTCTAAATTGTTCCATAAATCAATTCCCTGTATCGAAACAGTCCGACCTTTCGAACTGGTCCTATACTGAGGTTTTGCAAAAATCTCAGTTCCCTTAAGACTATAACAAGACCTTCTTTTGACAAAAAACTTTTGAACGTTTGGAGGCAGTAAGTTGTGTTGAGCTTTATACATAACTAATGAAATATTATAATCCACCAAATCATAAAATTTCAATAACTTAAGTTGGTTAAATAATGTATTAGATGGATGACAATAAGGTTTTCCTAAAATAATTCTCACAGCTCTTTTCTGTAAAATAAAAACAGGCTTTGTCATAGTTTTAAATGCCTTTCCCCAAACTTCAACACAATAAATTAAATGTGGAACAAAAATGGTATTATATAACAAATGCAAAGCTGTCTCATTCAAAAAATCTTTAACTTTATACAGTACCGCAGTAGATCTGGCTAACTTAATTTTTACTGAAGTGATGTGCTGTTTCCACGATAGTTTGTCATCAATTACCACACCCAAAAACTTCACCTCATTAACTCTCTTGACTTCCACACCATCAATTTTTAGAAAAAAATCCATATTCTTTTTTGTATTACTAAATAGCATGTAATTGGTTTTTCCAAGATTCAGTGATAGCTTGTTTAATTTAAACCAGGTTTGTATTTTTGCAAATTCCATTGTTATCAACGCAGTCATTTGTTCAAGGTCACTACCAAAATAAAAGAAGGTAGTATCATCAGCAAACAATATACAATTTAGCAGTTCAGACACCTTCACTAAATCATTTACGTATAAAATAAACAACTTTGGTCCGAGTATCGAGCCCTGCGGGACTCCACATGTAATTGGACAGAAATCAGATTTTGTATCGTCAACATACACAAACTGCTTTCTGTCCGTCAAATAACTTTGTATCCACTGCAGAGCTCGCCCTCTAATACCATACCTGTTCAGTTTGGTGACAAGAATAGTGTGGTCAATAGTGTCAAACGCTTTTCTTAAGTCAACAAATAAACTTATGCAGTGTTGTTTTTGATCTATGGCTGTGGTGATTTTTTCTGTTAGTTCCATAAGTGCCATTGATGTGGAATTTTTTGCTCTGAATCCATATTGGCTAGCACTCAAGATGTCATGTTTTTCAAGAAATTTATCCAATTTGTTTACAAATACTTTTTCAAGAATTTTAGAGAATTGTGGTAACAATGAAATGGGTCTATAATTGTCAAAAACACCTTTATCACCATTTTTAAAGATCACTTTAGCAATTTTCATATTGTCAGGAAATATGCCCTCTGAAAGAGACAAGTTGCATATGTAGGTAAATGGTTCAATGACCTGATGTATTATATTTTTTACAACCACCATATCCATATCAACCCAATCCCTAGATCTCTTGTCTGCAAATTTTTCAACTATCAAGAGTAATTCCTTACTGTCAATTTCTTGTAAAATCATAGTATCTCCACAGTCTTCTATCAAATAGTTCACATTTCCATCAACACTTGGGATTTCATTTGCAAGATTTGGCCCTATATTCACAAAATGGTTATTAAATTTATTTACAATTTCATTTTCATCTTGCGTTTCTTCATTGTCTTTCATGAAAAACTGTGATAAGGTCGTATTTTTTGGGGGATTTTTCAAAACACTGTTCAAGACTCTCCAGGTTCCCTTCATATCACCATTTGTTTTGTGTAATAAATCACTATAAAATTCTCTCTTTTGTCTTTTTATAATTCCTGTTAATTTGTTCTTGTATTTTTTATATTTAATCTCCGCCTCGGGAGTTCTGCATTTCAAGAAACAAGAATACAGATAGTTTTTTTCTTGCATGCATTTCTTAAACCTGTTGTCATCCATGGTTGATCAATGGAACGTACTCTCATATTGTGTTTTTGTACACAATTTTTTTTGTACAAGACATCCAAGATATTCATAAACTCATCATAAGATTTGTTTACATCAGTCACGTAAACATCTTTCCAGTTTTGTTTGCTTAGGTCATCTTTTAATTTATCTAATGCTTTTTGTGACGTATTTATTACTAGATTTCTTGTTTTTTTTTTTGTTTTTTTTAGTTGTCTGTGTAATGCTATTTTCTATATTATAAATTGTGAAAATTGGTAAATGATCACTCAAATCGGCAATCAAAATACCACTTTTTATATTCTCATTTGTTAAGTTTGTGAAAATATTATCAATTATTGTGGAGCTATGTGTTGTTATTCTGGTTGGATTTGATATCAATGGAAATAAATTTAAACTGTACATTGCATGTGTGAATGCGTTAATATTGTTTGAATCAGTCTGATTTCCCAGGTCAATGTTGAAGTCACCACACAAGAAAATTGTTTTGTTTCTGCTCTTTTCTAATAACTCCAGGATTTTATCAGAGAACAACTCCATATTTGATCCAGGAGATCGATATGCACAGCTTATTATGATATTTTTGTCTTTTCTATTTACTATTTCAGTTGTTATCATTTCCATTGAATTGTCTACCACTATGGACATGTCACTAATTAGTTTACATTTTATTTCACTATTAATGAATAGAGCAACTCCTCCACCTTTTTTCTTTTTATTTCTGTTCATATGATAAAGGTCATATCCGTCTATGTAAGCATTGTTTATGTTTTCATCAGTTAGCCATGTTTCGGATAATGCTATTATTGTAAACTTTTTGTTTAATTGCTTCAAAAAATCTGTTATCTTTGATAGATTTGCATTTATACTTCTGCAATTGAAATGGATAATGGCGAGAGCACCATCTGATACCTTAATTGCGTTAAACTGTTCGTCATTATAGTATTTACTTTGTCTTGTAACAGGAAGTAAATTGTTTACAATTTCATCTTCAATATTATATATTTTGAATTCTGATTCTTCACCCATCATTGTCATTTAAAGTATTTGACCATCGGATTTTTTGTTATATGAATGTTGTTGAGAATTATGTAGATACAGTTCTTATAAAAGTTCTAAGTTCTTCCAAACTTCTCCAAATCATTTAATTCTCTTATTATTTCAGGTAGTGATCCGTCCTGTTTTTTGATCCATATTTTACAGTTTTTCGTCCACGTAGATACTATTTTATTCTGTTTTTTTAACGTTCTTGCTTCTCGTGCAATCATTCCGTTCTTTCTTGTTAAATGTTCGTTTATATAAACTTTCGTTCCCTTTAATTTTTTTGCTTGCATAAGTATGTTGTTTCTTTTCTTTCTATTGTTGAACCTTACTACTATTACCGGCTTAGATTGTTTAATTTTACTATGAAGGGTGTGGCATAAAGCAATGTCATCATGACCAACATCAAAGTTTTTTTCTTGTAGGAAAGATACCACTTTGTCCTCAAGTGTCTTCTGCTCTTGAGGCGACGAATCTTCTGTTATCCCCTTATTTTTGGTGACTTTGGTATATGTTCGATTTTTTATTTCCAATCCAGTAATTATTACATTTTCTTGTCTTGAATTTTGTTCTAATTCATCGATCCGTAACTCCAATTCCATTATTTTTTTGTCCTTCAAAGTTATTTGTGATTTTAATAGATTAATCTCATCAAACAAGCCCATAAGTTGCTTTTGTTGAGATGTTATTTTCACAAGTTCAGAACTCATGAAATTTAACGATCTCTTAATTTCTTCAACATCATCAGAGTTTTGCTCACTCAGAGCTTGTTTTTCCCTTTTGGATTTATTTGCCATCTTCACTAAGAGCCGACTCCCAATGTCAATAAATCCACAAAGAAATTTATGAGTGAATAGGCCTGGTCATCGACCCACATTACCAGCAAAGCTGGTCTGAAAGGAGAAGAAACAGACCTCCTCCACGGCCGACCAAGGTCTTCCTCAGCAGCAGCTGCTCCCGCAGATGGAAGGTGGAGAAAAGTCAGCGCTCCACGGCTTCATCCGCCGACAACAGCCACCTCACGCCGCTCCAACGCCGCAGACTTTCAACTCCGCCAAACGACAGCCTGCGCTCGTCCAGAGCCCCCCCGAACAGCCCCCGGACGGTGGCCGGTAAGCCTCGGATCCAACCTCCAGAGAGCGAAACAGGCCTTTCAGTCCAACAGCAAGGCAGACGCCGACTTCGGGAACTCCCACGCCGCTCCAACTCCGAACAGGTCCAACGCCGCCGATGTTCTAACGCCGTCGATTCACAACCTCGCCGAACGACAGCCTGCGCTCGTCCAGAGCCCCCCTCGAACAGCCCCCCGGACGGTGGCCGGCAAGCTTCGGATCTAACCTCCAGAGAGCGAAACAGGGGTACTTGAAACAGGGCTCTCTCTGTCCCAACAGTCCACAAGGCCGACGCCGACTGCGGGAGCACCGTCCCACCCAGAGGTAGCAAACAACCGAGGTTAGATTACTGTTCGTTTAATTAAATTGAGAAAGATTGGTTTTAAAGAAAAAGTCCAGAATATGTTATTAGTTCAGTCCACATTGCCTGGATTGATCTGCTTGAGTTTTCAATGATTTTCAATGATTTTATGACTCCCAATAAGCGGAGCGTTCCTCAGTACGTCCGCTCGCTTGCTGATACGATGAATTTATTAAATGGCTCATCTGATAACAGGAGACCATTACATCTCCAACGAGGACTAGAACAGGAATTGTTTATAAAGTTTATATCAATGCTTAGAGGAGAATGGTCTGAAATAACAATCGGATAGTATTCAGAGGACATGACTCTCTGCATTAAAGAGCTGTCAACAAAAAATACTCTATACGGGAATAGGATTGGTGTACCTGAGAGTAAAAAGAATAGGTCTTTGTTAGTGGATTCCGTGCCCTCCATGGATCTACATATCCATTTTGAGACACAAAATCCAAAATAGATTTAGACATATTAGACTGTGTAAAGGACAGAGATGAAGATCGATCTAATGATAGGTTCATTACACAATTCAGGTCCCCAGCAAGAATTAACAAATGAGTGTCCAGATATGGAAGTGTGCTAACTAGATTGTTTATAAAATCTGGATTATCAAAGTTTGGTGCATAAATGTTCACTAATAAAACAGGGGTGTGGAACAGAGAGCCCGTAATTATAAGAAATCTGCCATTTGTATCCTTCATTATTTTTGACGCTGTAAAATGAATATTCTTATGAAGTAGTATGGCTACTCCTCTGGCTTTTGAGTTGAAGCTCGAATGGTAAATCTCCACAATCCATGGATATTTGAGCCTGACCTGATTGAATTTTGCAAAGGTGTTTCCTGTAGGAATATTATGTCTGGGTTTAGGCGTTTCATATGAGAAAATATTTTAGACCGTTTCACTGGATTGTTCTGACCTTTAACATTCCAACTTAGGAATCTAACAGCAGATGTTGAGGAAGCTTTCAAATCAACAGACATGTGACTTGTTGTTTTATAATAAGGGTTGAAAATATTGCCATCCCTCCCAATCCCCCCCCAGAGAAGAAGAAAGAGAAAAAAAAAAAAGGGGTAAACATGTAAAACCTTCCCCCATCCCCCCTTACTTGCACTTGGCCCTTCCTCAAACGAAGGGACTGTGCAGACTCCAACAGGAGTCATTAGAAAACTTAAAGAGGTGCTTATCCCACCGTCAGAATATAGCTCCGCCCCCATACCAGATTCAAAAATTCCCTCAAAATGGGAGTGTCGAGAGACAAGGAGGGAAGGAGTTGGGGGGGTTATGCTACGTTCACGTCCCCTCCAGCAACAATCTAAAACAAACTAAAACCCTAGTAAACAACTTAAAACAAGCAACAACAAAGAATAATTATGTAGATGTATTTATCTATTCTCACCCGATCTATCCAAAACAGAAGGCTTAAAAAAAATGAAAATAATACCACAAGGTTTTCCGTTACCGGGGTTTGAACCTGCACCTCCAACACTGCCCCAACTTGGCATTCGTCCATCGCACAATAAGAAAACAAATACAACCAAATAGTCAGAGTCAGAGAGTCTTTATTGTCATATGCATTGCATGTAGTACATGTGATGAAATGAGATTATGTACACAGGGTTCAAGTGATGAAGTGAAAAGTATTCTTAAAATAAATCAGTTAAAATACACAAATAACTAGTGCCATTCCAAAAACTATAATATGCTTTGTTGCAGTACTTTTCCGGAGTGCAATGTACCACTTCCATATAAGGTATGAACTGCAGCGAGGACCTTCTTATCTCTGCAGGGGATTGGCTCTGCTTGAACCACTTTCGTGACGTCAGAGTGAGAAAACACGAGAATCCTAGACCAATAAGAAAATTAAGGTGCAATTCCTCTGTTCAACCCATAGGACTACCGTAAACACGTTTTTAGACCAAATATTGCCGATTTAAACTAATACGCACAAATATATGAAGATTAACACAGACATAGTGCTATACAACATTTTAGACACATTCTAGGGAGTTTATCAGCTAAAAATGTTAATTTTGAGTTTAGTCCCTCTTTAACCTTACAGCCAAATGGCACCACACCACAAAAAGAAAAAACCCTAAAACACCTTCATGTATTAGGTGACTCCCACAGAACTAGCAAAATGAAAAGAAGATTTAAAATATATAATAGGCACTAATCTGGGAGAACAAGAACTCTTTCAAAAAACAGTGATTAATAATAATAATAATAATAACTAATAATAATAACGTTCCCCAAATGTGAAACAAAGCACACTAATTATAATTCAAAACATTAAATCCCTAAATGTAAACAAAACACACTAATTATAATTCTAAACATTAAATCCCTAAATATAAACAAAACACTAATTATAATTCTAACCATTAAATCCGTGAATGTAAACAAAGCACTCTAATTATATTTTTAAACATGAATAATAATAATAATAATAATAATAATAACTAATAATACTAACGTACCCTGAGTATGAAAAAAAGCACACTACAGTAATTATATTTCTAGACATTAAATCCGTGAATGTAAACAAAGCACTCTAATTATATTTTTAAACATGAATAATAATAATAACTAATAATACTAACGTTCCCTGAGTATGAAAAAAGCACACTAATTATATTTCTAAACATTAAATCCGTGAATGTAAACAAAGCACTCTAATTATATTTTTAAACATGAATAATAATAATAACTAATAATACTAACGTTCCCTGAGTATGAAAAAAAGCACATTACAGTAATTGTATTTCTAAACATTAAATCCGTGAATGTAAACAGAGCACTCTGATTATATTTTTAAAACTTGAATAATAATAATAACTAATAATACTAATGTTCCCTGAGTGTGAAACAGAGTATACTAACTATAATGCTCATTTTGTAAACGACCCGATGTAAACACTTGCCTCCTCAGGGGAAGTAAGCACTTGTGTAGTTCCCTCATATGTGATCTTCAACAGGGCCGGGTGAAGCAGGCTGAACCGAACCCCCTCGATGTCACGTAGCTTGCGGCGACTTTCGTGAAGGTTGCTCGCGCTCGGGCCGTTCTGGCAGTGTAGTCGGGGAAAACAAAGATATTCGTACCGTTCACTTTGACCCGCTGCAGGTCCCTCGCCTTCAACCAGGATTTTCACACAGTCCGTGCGGTAGTGTAGCTTAGCTACAATTGGACGGGGCCACTCGCCTGCCTTCGGTTTGGGGACTGGAATGCGGTGAACGCGGTCCAGCAGCGGCTCCTCCTCAAAGTCGAAGGCCTCCTTTAGCATCCGAGACACCGCAGCCGTTGTAGCCGATGATGGGTCATCCTCCGGGACACCAATGATGCAGATGTTCTGCCATCAGGACAGAGACTCCAAGTCTTCACATTTATCCTCCAGCTGTGCCACCATCTTAGTAAGGCCGTCAACTTTTTTCTGGAGGCTAACGATGTCATCAGTGCAGGTGGAGACGGACTTCTCCACCTCTGCTACTGTTAGCTTTAGCCCCGTGAAGCTTTCCTGCACCGCAGCTAGCCCCGAGGATAGCTCCTTTTTGAAGGTGGACAGCTCGGCATTAATCGGCGAGAGACTTTCACCCAGAACAGTATGGAATTCTGCTTTAATTATAGCAGTAAAGTCCTCTCGGAGAGCTACAAGTAGCTCCTGTTTAAGGTTGCCGATGTCACAAACTGCAGCGGCCTGAGCCGCTGCCTCAGACGGAGGAGGTGATCCAGGACAGCTCGAGGTTCCACCACGAGGATTAGGCCGCAGGTGAGCTTGGATCGAACTTACTCCTTTAGCAGGCTTTGGTGGCATTTTAGTGACCAAACAAGAGGATTATGTAAAATGTGTAAGTTACCTATTGTTTGCGGTCGAAATCGGAAAAAAGTACCAGGTATTAATCGGAAAAAGGCCAATTCCATAGGAGCGCACCCAAACACAACTTATCCCACCGCCATTCAGCCGGAAGTCTCATACTGTCTCTTAACAATTTAAACAAAGACTGGAAGATCATTCTGACTTATTCTTGAACTTAAACACAGTTTAAACACCATCATTGTTGCAACATTAACCAGCAAATTAACACATGATCATAAAAATGACATAAGGTTAATCTGTTGATTTACATTTAAATTAGAATAAATTTAAACAGTAAAAAGAGTCTCTTGTGTGATTATGTTCTTAGATTTAAACTAAATGGAATAAACTGTGTTAATTGTCTTTCACTGCAGGTTTACAGAGAAAAAGGTGTTTCACTGAGAGGATCAGTGAAAAGGTATCACTGGGAAAGTTCAGAGAGATGAAGGTGTATCCCTACACAATTGACTCGAGTCCGTCTGATTGGTCCATCCAACTAACTCAAGCCCGTCTGATTGGTCCATCCAACTGACTCGAGCCCGTCTGATCGGTCCATCCAACTGACTCGAGCCCATCTGATCGGTCCATCCAACTGACTCGAGCCCGTCTGATCGGTCCATCCAACTGACTCGAGCCCGTCTGATCGGTCCATCCAACTGACTCGAGCCCGTCTGATCGGTCCATCCAACTGACTCGAGCCCGTCTGATCGGTCCATCCAACTGACTCGAGCCCGTCTGATCGGTCCATCCAACTGACTCGAGCCCGTCTGATCGGTCCATCCAACTGACTCGAGCCCGTCTGATCGGTCCATCCAACTGACTCGAGCCCGTCTGATCGGTCCATCCAACTGACTCGAGCCCGTCTGATCGGTCCATCCAACTGACTCGAGCCCGTCTGATCGGTCCATCCAACTGACTCGAGCCCGTCTGATCGGTCCATCCAACTGACTCGAGCCCGTCTGATCGGTCCATCCAACTGACTCGAGCCCGTCTGATCGGTCCATCCAACTGACTCGAGCCCGTCTGATCGGTCCATCCAACTGACTCGAGCCCGTCTGATCGGTCCATCCAACTGACTCGAGCCCGTCTGATCGGTCCATCCAACTGACTCGAGCCCGTCTGATCGGTCCATCCAACTGACTCGAGCCCGTCTGATCGGTCCATCCAACTGACTCGAGCCCGTCTGATCGGTCCATCCAACTGACTCGAGCCCGTCTGATCGGTCCATCCAACTGACTCGAGCCCGTCTGATCGGTCCATCCAACTGACTCGAGCCCGTCTGATCGGTCCATCCAACTGACTCGAGCCCGTCTGATCGGTCCATCCAACTGACTCGATCTCGTCTGATCGGCCCATCCAACTGACTCGAGCCCGTCTGATCGGTCCATCCAACTGACTTGAGCCCGTCTGATTGGTCCATCCAACTGACTCTAGCCTGTCTGATTGGTACATCCAACTGACTTGAGCAAAAAGCTGCAGGGTGGACAGAAAACAGCTAAAGTTACATTAGCTTAGCTTTTAAAAGACAAAAGAAAATTAGATTTAGATATCTGACAGTTTCAAAGCAATTTGACTAAAAAACATTTTTTTTTTGTGAACATGGCTAGTACAAAGTATATGTTAAGAAAATGACAGAGTTGTAGTATCATCTGTTGGTTTGTTGAACCCAAAGTGCAGACAGACAGGGAACTCGAAGGCAAAGCAAGAATAATATTTATCAAACCAAACGGCTGATGTGGCAGCAAAACTTACACTTACGAGGAGACACTGATGGAGACAGAACATGATGCCTTAGACAGGACAATCCACGGACAGGGAAGAAACAAACTGACAGAACTTATAGGGACACTAACGAGAAACAATGATGAACACCTGGGGTGATTGGGATCAGGGGCGGCCGGCCAATAGGGGGCGCTAGGGCGCCGTCCCACTGGAACTTCTGGAGCTATTCACCATTTTACATTGATGACTTAATTCTTTTTTATAAAAATGAAATAATAAACTAAACATATTTTTGAAATATATGCATATATGTTTTTAGTTG
>JBBPBX010037180.1:0-31065 GCA_038048925.1 Garcialebias charrua | reverse complement strand
GGGACCCCGAGCTAACATGCTAATACGCGGACAAACGGCTTCACCAGCTCCCAGTAAGTTATTAACTCTTTTCCCCTTCATTATGGCTCCTAATGTATGGAGCTAACATGCTAACAGTCCTTCCTGTAAACAGTTTGGACCGAGTGAAGCAGCTGGAAGCTGCAGAGCTCGGACGTGCAATGAGCTAACATGCTAACAGACGGAGACAGGCTTCTCCAGCTCCCAGTAAGAAATTAACTACTGTATTATTTTCCTTCATTATGGCTCCAAATGTACTGTATGTGTTTTTTGATAATTATGTAGGGTACTGTGTTAGGATAGGCTAAGTGCTTGGAACTGTACAGTATCGTACATGTACGTGTATAAGTGGCGGCCAGTGTGTATGTGTTTTCCGACACGGCGTTTTCGACATACGAACGGGCGTAGGAACGGAACTCGTTCGTAAATAGGGGACTACTGTACCTGTATATTTGTCACAGTCCACACATTTTCAGTCATGTTGAGGTTGGAGCTCTTTCTTCGTGTCAGCCTGCTTCGTCCAGTCAGTTCTGAGTCCAACAATGTTCAGTCAGGTTATCTGGATGGTTTCTTTTTTGCTGTGACGTTTCGTCTTTCATCCAAAGGACTTCTTCAGTCTGAGGAGCCACCAACAAACTGAGCAGTCCCAAAACAGCACTTTCCCATAGTGGGAAAAAAACCAGTTTGCTGGTGCTGAGATGGGTGACCTGACTGAACATTGTTGGATTGTTGAGCATGAACTTTGGGTCCAGTTCTGATGTGTTGGGATCATTGTTTGGCTGGAACACCCAACGATGTGCAGCTTTCTAGATTGGAGCTGAAAATGAAGAAGAGTTTATTCCACCTTTAAGCAAGTCACCAGTGTCACATCATGATGCTGCCACCACCGTGCTTGTTGGTACATTCAGACCTGAAAGCCTCACCTTGCCTCTTGCCATTGTGGCCCATCGGCTCGAAGGCTCATCCGTTTGGGTAGTTGAGAGTATCTGTTATTCTTTACTCTGATAAAATACATTTTGTTCATTTCACGAAGTGCTCTCTTTTTTTTCCATTTATAGATGGCCTCCCTTCTCACCTTATAGCCATCCTCTCACACCAACCATCCATACCTCCATTTTCGTCCGCTTATCCGGGGTCGGGTCGCGAGGGTAGCAGCCTAAGTAGAGAGGCCCAGACTTCCCTCTCCCCAGCCACTTGGAGCAGCTCCTCTGGGGGAATCCCAAGGCGTTCCCAGGCCAGCCGAGAAACATAGTCCCTCCAGCGTGTCCTGGGTCTTCCTCTGGGTCTCCTCCCGGTGGGACATGCCCGGAACACCTCACCAGGGAGGCGTCCAGGAGGCATCCTAACCAGATGCCCGAGCCACCTCAACTGGCTCCTCTCGATGTGGAGAAGCAGCGGCTCTACTCAGAGTCCCTCCCGGATGACTGAGCTTCTCACCCTATCTCTAAGGGAGAGTCCAGACACCTTGCGGAGAAAACTCATTTCAGCCGCTTGTATCCGAGATCTCGTTCTTTCGGTCACAACCCAAAGCTCATGACCATAGATGAGGGTGGGAACGTAGATCGATCGGTAAATTGAGAGCTTTGCCTTTCGACTCAGCTCTCTCTTCACCACGACAGACCGGTACAGCACCCGCTTCACTGCGGATGCTGCACCTATCCGCCTATTGATCTCACGCTCCAGTTTTCCCTCATTCGTGAACAAGACCCCGAGATACTTAAACTCCTCCACTTGGGGCAGGACCTCCTCCCCGACCTGGAGAGGGCATGCTACCCTTTTCCGGCTCAAGACCATGGCCTCGGATTTGGAGGAACTGATCCTCATCCCGGCCGCATCACACTCGGCTGCAAACCGCTCCAGCGAAAGCTGTAGATCACGATCTGATGAAGCCAATAGGACCATATCATCTGCAAAAAACAGAGAAGCGATTCTAAGGCCACCAAAACGGATCCTCTCAACACCTTGGCTGCACCTAGAAATTCTGTCCATAAAAGTTATGAACAGAATCGGTGACAAAGGGCAACCTTGGCGGAGTCCAACTCTCACTGGAAACGAGCCTGACTTACTGCCGGCAATGCGGACCAAGCTCTGACACCGGTCGTACAGGGACCTAACAGCCCATATCAATGGGCCTGGTACCCCATACTCCCGGAGTACCCCCCACAGAACCCCCCGAGGGACGCGGTCGAATGCCTTTTCCAAGTCCACAAAGCACATGTAAACTGGTTGGGCAAACTCCCACGCGCCCTCCAGGACCCTGCTGAGGGTGTAGAGCTGGTCCAGTGTTCCACGACCAGCACGAAAACCACACTGTTCCTCCTGAATCCGAGGTTCGACTATCCGACGGACCCTCCTCTCCAGAACCCCTGAATAGACCTTACCAGGGAGGCTTAAGAGTGTGATCCCCCTATAGTTGGAACACACTCTACGGTCCCCCTTTTTGAATAGAGGAACCACCACCCCAGTCTGCCAATCCAAGGGAACTGCCCCCGATGTCCACGCGATATTGCAGAGTCGCGTAAGCCAACACAACCCCACAACATCCAGAGCCCTAAGGAACTCAGGGCGAATCTCATCCACCCCGGAGCCCTGCCACCGCGGAGCTTTTTAACCACCTCGGTGACCTCAGCACCAGAGATTGGAGAGCCCGACCCAAAGTCCCCAGGCTCCGCTTCCTCAGTGGAAGACGTGCCAGTAGGATTGAGGAGGTCTTCGAAGTATTCCGCCCACCGACTCACAACATCCCGAGTTGAGGTCAACAGCACGCCATCCCCACCATAAATGGTGTTGGTCGCGTACCGCTTTCCCCCCCTGAGACGCCGGATGGTGGACCAGAATCGCCTCGAAGCCGTACGGAAGTCATTCTCCATGGCCTCTCCGAACTCCTCCCACGCCCGAGTTTTTGCCTCAGCAACCACCCGAGCCGCATGCCGCTTGGACTGTCGGTACCTATCTGCTGCTTCCGGGGTCCCACAGGCCAAAAAGGCCCAATAGGACTCCTTCTTCAGCATGACAGCATCCCTCACCGCCGGTGTCCACCACCGGGTTCGAGGGTTGCCACCACGACAGGCACCAACAACCTTGCGGCCACAACTCTGATAAGCTGCCTCGACAATAGAGGCGCAGAACATGGCCCACTCGGACTCAATGTCCCCCGCCTCCCTCGAAACGTGTTCAAAGCTCTCCCGGAGGTGGGAGTTAAAGCTCCATCTCACACACACCAATATGTATTTTTTTTAATAGAGAGAAAGAAAAGATAGAAAGTAAGACAACAAAACAATAATTATCCACAAAAAGAGCCCAAGGCAAACACACCCAAACTCTGTCCGCAATCCTGCAAAGCACATGACAGAACACAGCAACGAAACATACATGCATAAAGACCAATAATATTCATGACCTTGCAGTAGATTTCTATAAATAAACATACCCATACCTACAAATATATATACAGTATACATACATATGCATTCATATCACATATCCATCTACATATCTGCATATGATATCTACATATACATCCCTGCATCCATTTGTGTGTGGTTGTGAGCATGCATAAGTGAATAAGGTTCCTCCAATAGAACACTCAGCAGCGACTGTGAAGCATCAGAGATCCGTCCCTCCAAAGCCAGAGGCAGACGAAGGGGCGATCAAAGCCAAGACCCCAAGAAGGACCCCGAGCCCAGAGTCCCCAGGGCCACCCGAACAGGACGAGCCACTCGCCCACTCCCCAGATCCGACCAAGGGGAAGAACCGGACGAGCTCCACCAGCGGCCACATACAATGACCCCCGGGGGTCAACAGCGACAAGCCCACAGGTCCCCGCCGGAGCCCGCTGCACTGACGTAGCCCCAGGCCCGGTCACTGAGGCCAGGGGACGCCCACCCCTCAGGCCCAGACCCGATAGGACCAGAGGACCCGAGCCCCATCAGGCAGCCACCAGGCCGAGCCGACACACGCCCAAGCGCCCAACCCCCGAAAACGACAGCAAGGGCCCCCAGCCCGCCCGCAGGCAAAGGGACACCCACCCGGGGGCCACGTGGTAGGAGCGCGACATCAAGTAGCCTTAGATGTAACAGAGAGGGTCTGGGACCTAATTTATAAATGACATGAAAATTTGTTTTCATCTGAAAAGAGGACATTGGACTACTGAGAGACTGTCCAGTTCTGTCTCCTCAGTCCAAATAAGACACTTCTGTTGTTGTCTCAGGTTCTTAAGTGGTTGGACTTGAGGAATGAGACATTTGTAGCTTATGTCCAGGACTTAACTGATTAGGGTGTGACATCAGGAGTTTACAATATTGAACATCTTCACAATAATCTAATTTTATGAGACATTGAATTTGTTTTCATTATTCGCAATCCATAATCATCAAAATTAAAGAAAGATTGAAAAATGTTCACTCTGTGTGTAATGATCTATGAATCTATGATCTATCCAAGTTTCTCTTTCTGAAATGATGGACAAAAAGTTGAACTATTCACAATATTCAAATGTTTTAGATGTGCCTGTATGTGTTGTGAATGAGACTCAAATACTATCTTATGAACTTTAGGTCAAAATCTGAAAAATGTACTAGGTTGTAGCAAAATATCTACATAACAGAAAGACACACTAACACACACAATTGTCTGATTTCACTTTTGGGAGGTGGGATGTAACATTTAATCAATTTTTTTAAAGGAGTATTGTAAAGTGTGTATAAATAGATAGTGTCTTACCTGTACCAGACAGTAGTTAGCAACTGTTAGTTTAGAAAACCAGTCATGATTTCCGATTCTGTTCATAACTTTTATGGACAGAATTTCTAGGCGCAGCCAAGGTGTTGAGAGGATCCGTTTTGGTGACCTTAGAATCGCTTCTCTGTTTTTTGCAGATGATGTGGTCCTACTGGCTTCATCAGTTCGTGATTTACAACTTTCACTGGAGCGGTTTGCAGCCGAGTGTGATGCGGCCGGGATGAGGATCAGTTCCTCCAAATCCGAGGCCATGGTCTTGAGCCGGAAAAGGGTAGCATGCCCTCTCCGGGTCGGGGAGGAGGTCCTGCCCCAAGTGGAGGAGTTTAAGTATCTCGGGATCTTGTTCACGAATGAGGGAAAACTGGAGCGTGAGATCGATAGGCGGATAGGTGCAGCGTCCGCAGTGAAGCGGGCGCTGTACCGGTCTGTCGTGGTGAAGAGAGAGCTGAGTCAAAAGGCAAAGCTCTCAATTTACCGATCGATCTACGTTCCCACCCTCATCTATGGTCATGAGCTTTGGGTTATGACCGAAAGAACAAGATCTCGGATACAAGCGGCTGAAATGAGTTTTCTCCGCAGGGTGTCTGGACTCTCCCTTAGAGATAGGGTGAGAAGCTCAGTCATCCGGGAGGGACTCGGAGTAGAGCCGCTGCTTCTCCACATCGAGAGGAGCCAGTTGAGGTGGCTCGGGCATCTGGTTAGGATGCCTCCTGGACGCCTCCCTGGTGAGGTGTTCCGGGCATGTCCCACCGGGAGGAGACCCAGAGGAAGACCCAGGACACGCTGGAGGGACTATGTTTCTCGGCTGGCCTGGGAACGCCTTGGGATTCCCCCGGAGGAGCTGCTCCAAGTGGCTGGGGAGAGGGAAGTCTGGGCCTCCCTACTTAGGCTGCTACCCCCGCGACCCGACCCCGGATAAGCGGAAGAAGATGGATGGATGGATGGATGGATGGATGGATGGATGGATGGATTTCTGATGGTTAAGCTAAGTTCCCCTTAGCTCGTATTAAAGCTTCTTTTGTAAAATTAATTTTTGTTATTGAACATAAGTTTCATATTTAAAAAAAAAAATTACAGAACTGTACCTTCTTAGATATTCTTACAGGATTTGTTCAGATTGTTTGAATTGGGATTGTGTGAAGTTGTTTTGAGCAGTTGATGAACAACAGCCAGAGAGAGCTTAGTTCAAATAATACGAAATTATTTCCTGTCATGTCTGTCAGGATTTACTCAGGAGGCAGAAGCAAACCCAATTTCAGACAAGACTCAAGGACGCAGGAGGTACAAAAATAGATATATTTAATGATAATAAAGAAAAGAGCTGACATGGCAGCAAACACACTTAGGAGACTGAAACACAACAGGAACACAACAAGGGGAGACCCAATGATGACGCACCAAAGGATAAGACTAACAGGTAGACTTATATACACAGACAAGACAGGACATGATTACAAACAGCTGGGAACACAAGGGCAGTCTCAGGTGGGCGACCAGGAGGCCGTCCATTGCCAAGGGCCAGTTCAAGGGCCTTTGTAGCCGCAGCTGGTGACCTGGAGACCTGGAGAGCTGCAGCTGGCCACACGGGGACCTGGAGAGCTACAGCAGGCGACGCGGAGACTTGAAGAGTCCTTGCAGCAGGCGGCGTGGAGCGCTGAAGAAATACTGCAACAGGCGACATGGAGGGCTGAGGAGCTACTGCAGAAGATGACGTGGAGAACTGTGGAGCCTCAGCAAAAGGCGACGTGGAGGTCTGGTATGCCATTGATTGTGGTGCGGGATCCACATCGAGGGCTGCTTGTGGCAAAGAGACCTCAGGAACTGCAGGTGGTGAAGAGACCCCAGGAGCTGAAGGCGGTGAAGAGACCTGAAGAACCTCTGCAACAGGCAACATGGAAAGCTAAGGAGCCTCTGCAGCAGGTGACGTGGACGTCGAGGCGTCGGTGGACCGGGGACCCTCTGTGGACGTTGAGGCAACTTGAGACGCTGGAGACGCTGGACCCTCTGGACCCTCTGGAGATGGACCAGGAGCGAGGACCTAAGACAACANAGGACCTCAGACGACAGACCAGGAGCGAGGACCTCAGATGAAAGACCAGGAGCGAGGACCTCAGATGACAGACCAGGAGCGTGGAGCTCAAATGGGTCGGCGGTGAGGAGCTCAGCAGACAGGTCAGCGGCGAGGAGCTTAGCAGACGGGTCAGCGGCAAGGAGCTCTGCAGACGGGTCAGCGACGAGGAGCTCAGACGGGTCAGTGACAAGGAGATCTTCGATGGTCGGAACAGGAGCTGACGTGGACTGAGGTTTAACGGAGGCAGGTTCTTTTGTGGCCGGATCTGGAGAAGCTGGATCTTCTGCGGCCGAGTCTTTGGTAGCAGGATTGTTAACAGCGGTAGGATCTTCAGTGGCAGAAACAGGAGCAGACGTGGACTGAAGTTTAACGGCGGCAGGAACAGGCGCGGACTGTGCGGGACCCTCCAGAGGCGGTGTGGATCATACAGTAGCTTCTCTGAATGTAGTAGTAGGCTCAGGACTGGTAGCATGCTCAGGACTAGTTGCAAGCTCAGGGCTGGCTACGGACTCAGGGCTGGTTACAGACTCAAGGCTGTCTACGGACTCAGGAACAGTCTCTCTGAAACCCTTCTGTCGTCGACCTCTCCGATGTGGGCGGCGACGTGGTATGGGTTCAGGACCAAGCAGAGAGAGAGGGGCAGAACGTGAAGATGATGAAGAACGGGCTGGATCTGGGTTTATGGGTTCTGAACGGGTTGGATCATTGTACTGTGTGGGTAGCACAGAGGCTGCAGGAGATGTGGAAACTAAAGAGACTGCAACAGGCATGGGAGAGGTCGTAGGGGCTGCAGCTGCAAGGATCCCAGGTGTCGTGAACAGAGAGTCCGGGTCTGGTTGAACAGCAGGGAGATGTGTGAGTGGGGGACTAGGACTGACAGCGCCAGATTTGACGAGTGGCTCCAACCAATTCTTCTCCTCTAGCACCTCGTCCAAGAAGTCCTCCATACCGGGTGTATCAAACAGTCCAGGTAAGCAAATGTATTCATCCAGCATGCTTGTTGTCATGGGCGTAGCCAGGATTTTATGAGGGGCGGTTCGTTTAAAGGAAAAGTGGACCTGGAAAGAGCAACACGCCCCGGTGGTTCACTGGAAGCGCGTCGGGTTGCTACTCCAAACTTTATCTCGACTCGGGTTCGATCCTCACTTGGTTGAACTTATTTTACGTTTGTCTTTTATTGGATAAAAAAAGGAGTTTGTGTTATGCCTGTGGTTAACACAAACTCCTTTTTTTATCCAATAAAAGAGAAACGTAAAATAAGTTCAACCAAGTGAGGATCGAACCCAAGTTGAGATAAAGTTTGGAGTAGCAACCCGACACGCTTCCAGTGAACCACCGAGGCGTGTTAACCGGTTCGACATTAGCGGTTTCTTCATACCTTCTCTTTCCACCTCTCTTAACACAGAACTTGTGTTGTGCGGGAGTTGTAGGCGGGACTTCATAGGCAAAGTGGGTGGTTCGTTCGAAACCCCCGAACCCCCCTTGGCTATGCGCATGTTGTTGTGGCTACCCACCTTTCCCACAGGCTGCAGGAGGTGGCCGTGTCCACAAACCTCCATGTAGTGTGTTACGGCTGCAGTGGTTTTTTGCCTCTTTTTCTGGTATGGTTCTGGAGACAGGCCTTCCACAGGTGTTTTGTTTTGCCCTGATTGGTGCACTCCTATTATTTAAGCTGCCTTGCATGCAGCAGCAGAAAGGCTTTTCCCCCTTCCTCCTCCTCAGAACACCATTTTGGTTTGGTTTGTACCTTATGGTTGGTGTTGGTGAGTTTTGTCTACAGTAATCATTGTGTGGGTTTCTCATTTTAGGCATTCATTTAGGTATTCATTTTTCTAGGTTTCTTAGCTTTAAACTAATTTAATAAATACCTTTTTATTTAATCACAAAATCCTTGTGTGGTCTCCTTTAATGTTACCCCACCAAATGACAAAGTGGACGTAACATTAGCTGTGTTTCCATCCATTTTAATTGCGAAATTTGAGCTACCTCGCAAATATGTAAATACAAATTAATGCAGATCAGAAGTGTTTCCATCTACTGGCTTGAAGCGCTTCTTCCAAGCCGCGCACAGCGTCATTACGTCAGACGTCAGCGTCATTACGTCAGACGTCAGCACTGCGCATGTCTACAGTAAACAGGAAGTAGCGGTTGAAAACAGAACCCGGCCACACATCTCGTCAAAATGCAGAGAATATTTCAGGTACGTGTTGCTATCGGGCGAGTTGTATTTATTCTGTCATGCCAACTAGTTTTAGCGATGTTACATGTTGTCCGGAGCGGAAACAGCTGAACGTCACGTGACGTGAATGTTCGCTACGTCAGAAATGAGTCGGAAAATGTGTTTCCATCTGTCGTTTAGCGCATCTCAAATCCCAAAAACCACCTCAAGCGAGCGTATAAACTTTTTAGCGTAATTCAGGAAGTAACCTCGCAATTTGCCGTTTCCATTAAGCTTTTCTGCTGCGCTATTTCAAATTGCGCAGCTAGAAGCCTTGATGGAAACACGGCTATTGTGGGGGCTTGTCTTCCGCTTAACCTTGTGTTTTTTTTCCTTCTTGGTTGACTTGATTGGTTTTTTTGTCTGTTTTGGTCTTACTTTTGTTGCGGTGTGTTCCTTGTGTGTTTGCTTGGAGGTCCATGAGGATTTTGTTTGTTTTGGTATTTTGTGGGCTTTCTTTTTGAGGGGGGAGGAAAGTCTTGCTGGTTAAATAAGTGAGTGCTGACTGGTGTTTGTTGTTTTGGCTACTCCATTTTTAGTCGACCCTGTTTGTTGTTTTTGTTTGTTATTTTTGGGCTGGATTCTGGGCTGAGGGCACCGCCCTGGTTGCTGCCTGAGAGGTTTTGGCCTGGAGGGATTTGCTGCCAGTGGCATTTTGGTGCTTCAACTGCTTTGGCTACCTTGGCTCTTGGAGGAAGGCCTGAAGACTAGGCTAAGGTTAGTTAGTTTTTTTCACTTAGTTAGCTGTAGGAAAATGGAGATTTGCCATTTGTTTGCACCAGTCATGCATTTCTTTATAGTGGTTGGACAAAGAATTTGGTAAAATTTGGTATTTGGTATCTGATTAGCTTTTGGTATTTGGTATTCTGGTTAAAATTTGGTATTTGGTATTCTGGTTGGACTTTGGTATTTGGTACTTTGGTTTGGTATTTGGTATCTGACTAGCTGTTGGAATTTGGTATTTGGTATCTGACTAGCTGTTGGAATTTGGTATCTGGTATCTGACTAGCTGTTGGAATTTGGTTTGTTAAAATGGATATTGTGAGTTCTTTTTTGGCTTCCCCAACTTTAGAACTTTTGGAAAAGCTCACTAAGGAGCAGATTCGTCAGGTAGCTGAACACTTTAAAATTGATTTTGAAGCTGTAAAAGGATTGAGGTTACCCCAGCTAAAGAGTTTTTTAAAAGACAATCTTGTAAAAATGAATGTCTTTACTATTTCTCTTTCAGATGCTGATATAACGGACATGACTTCCGGTGGTGCAGATTCGTTAACTGGTGCCTCTAAGTCAGATGGGGAAACTTTGGATCCAACCGTAACTCAAGATTCTCAATTAATGTTTCAATTTAAAAGATCTGAGGTTGAAATGAAGTTTGAGTTGGAAAAGTTACGGCTGGCACATGAACAGGAAGAAAGGAGGTTGACACGTGAACAGGAAGAGAGGAGGTTAGCACGTGAACTTGAACAGGAAGACAGGAGATTAGCACGTGAACATGAATTTGAAGAAAAGAGGTTAGCACGTGAATATGAGGAAAAGAAGTTAGCACGTGAACATGAAGATAAGAGGTTGGCATATGCACATGAGTTGGAGCTTAAGAAATTATCTCTGGAAGCTGAGCATCTGAAGTTGAGGTCTGAGGGCAGGTTAAGTGGTGGAACTCTTAATCTGTCTCAAGTTGGTGATGGGTCTTCTGGACGTAACTTGGTTAACATGTTAAAGCTGTTGCCTAAATTTAATGAACACGATCCTGATGTGTTTTTCTCTTTGTTTGAGGACATGGCAGAGGACAATGACTGGAGTGATCCAGATTGCTCCATTCTACTGCAAAGTGTGCTGGTGGGTAAGGCCCAAGAAGCTTATGTTTCATTACCTTCAGCTGAAAGGAAGGTGTACAAGTCTGTTAAAGAAGCTGTTTTGAAAGCTTATGAACGGGTTCCTGAATATTATAGGCAACAATTTAGGAACTACAGGAAGACTGAACAACAGACAAATACAGATCTTGTCAGAGAATTAAACACACAGTTCTATCGTTGGTTATCAGCAGAGGGTGTGGATGATTTGAAATCCCTTTGTGAGTTGATGGTGTTGGAACAGTTTAAGAACATTATTCCACATCGGGTTGCCACATATGTTAATGAACATAATGTAAAAACAGCAGCTAAAGCTGCTGTTTTAGCAGATGAATATGTTTTAACTCATAAAGCTGTGAGGGATTATAACATGAAAGAGGGTCATAGCCCTAGGGAATCCCAGCATGAATGGTTCCCTAGTAAAACTAGATGGGATCCTACTTTGGGTACTAAGGCAGACTCGGTTTGTAACTATTGTCATGAGACGGGACACTGGAAAAATGAATGTCCTCGGAATTTAAGGTCTAGACTAAATGAGAATAAACAAGATAATCAGAAACCCGTGGCTTTAGCCAGTGTTGTGCAGTCACAGTCAGTGGAGTCTACAACTCCAGCTGAAGTTGGAGGTGTTAAACCAACGGTTTTAGCTTCACCTGTTGACTTTATGTCTGTTCCAGAACTAGACAACACGGACCCCCAGATCCTTGAGAAGGATGTCAGTCAAAACTATGCCCCTTTCATCACCCAGGGGTTTGTTTCTTTGTGTGGCAGTATAAAAAAAGTGGCTGTGAAGATTCTGCGTGACACTGGAGCATCTGAGTCTTTCATATTGGAATCTGTTTTGCCATTTTCTCCAGTTTCTGATACCGGTTGTAGTGTCTTGATTAGAGGTATTGGGTTGAAAACTTTCTCTGTGCCTCTCCATAAGATCTACTTGCAGTCTGAACTGGTTCAAGGAGAAGTAAATGTAGGCATTCGTCCTTCTTTGCCTGTGGAAGGTGTGTCTTTCATCCTAGGAAACAACCTGGCAGGTGGGCGTGTGTGGCGAGATGTTGCACCTCCTCCGGTGGACCGAGCTTCTCCATCTGTTGACGAATGTGCTCTAGACTTTCCAGAGGCACTTCCAGCTTGTGCAGTAACTCGTTCCATCATTCGATCTTTGGCTGAAAAGAAGGTTGAGTCTGGTGAACCTTTGGCTGAAAAAAAGGTTGAGTCTAGTAAGCCTGGTTCTATTTGTAAGAAGACTGCCTGTTTGCCAACTCTTCCTGTTCCCTTGTCACTCAGTGATTTGATTGCAGCCCAGCAGGAGGACACTACCTTAGCTGCTCTGTTTGAACAAGTCCAGTCAGCTGAACAGGACACAAAAGTGTCAAATGGGTGTTTTCTACAAGGACTGTTGGTACGTAACAGGTTACCTTATAGTGGCGGCGATGTTGTTGGTCCAGTTGATCAAGCTGTTGTTCCAATTAAGTTCAGAAACCTCGTTTTGAAAACTGCTCATGGAGAACTGACTGGCCATCTAGGAGTCAATAAAACTTATAATCAAGTGTTGCATTATTTTTGTTGGCCCCGTCTGAAAAAAGATGTCTCTCATTTTGTGAAAACCTGTCACACCTGTCGGTCAACTGGAAAACCCAATCAGAACTTGAAATCAACTCCACTTTTTCCCATACTGCTGCTGATAAAATTGTACAGGAAAGCACAGGGTTCAGTCCAAATGAGCTAGTGTTTGGACCTCAGGTGCGCAGTCCCCTTGCTAGTTCTAACTTCTTGAATTCTGATCCACCATCAAACTTGTTCGACTACATTAATGGCTTTCGTCGCAGACTTATCTTGGCTGGAAAATTGGCTTCTGAGTATCTTAAAAAAGCTCAGAAGTTGAAACGATGGTTTGACCAGAAAGCTGAAAATAGAGCGTTTCACCCAGGAGAGAAGGTGCTCGCCTTGCTTCCTACTCAGGGTTCGAAAGAAGCCCCGGCTCTAATTTGGGCATTGAAGCACTTTGATGTGTATGTGAGCGGGGGTTCATTTCCTGTTGTGGTGCTTTCAGATCATAACCCTTTGACCTTTTTGCCCTCCTACAGAGTCCAAATCAGCGTTTGGTGCAATGGGCCTTATTCCTGCAACCTGGAAATTCGGCACATTGAAGGCACTGAGAATGTGCTGGTGGATGCATTGTCTCGAGCCATTGATGGACCAGGCTAGCAGAAGAGTGGTTGCAGAGCTCCTGGTTGGACCCTCTGTTTAAAGGGGGGAGGTGTTACGGCTGCAGTGGTTTTTTGCCTCTTTTTCTGGTATGGTTCTGGAGACAGGCCTTCCACAGGTGTTTTGTTTTGCCCTGATTGGTGCACTCCTATTATTTAAGCTGCCTTGCATGCAGCAGCAGGAAGGCTTTTCCCCCTTCCTCCTCCTCAGAACACCATTTTGGTTTGGTTTGTACCTTATGGTTGGTGTTGGTGAGTTTTGTCTACAATAATCATTTTGGGTTTCTCATTTTAGGCATTCATTTATTCATTTATCTAGCAGGTATTCATTTTTCTAGGTTTCTTAGCTTCTAAACTAATTTAATAAATACCTTTTTTATTTAATCACAAAATCCTTGTGTGGTCTCCTTTAACGTTACCCCACCAAATGAGCCTGGTGGACGTAACAAGTGTCACAGAGTTGGTGAAGGTCTTCTTCAGACAACCGGTACAAAAAGTACTTGTCTGCTGGGTTCTTATTTGGTCGCGTCATACCGTCAGGATTTACTCAGGAGGCAGGAGCGAACCCAATTGCAGACAAGACTCAAGGACGCAGGAGGTACAAAAATATATATTTAATGATAAAGAAAGGAGATGAACTGGCAGTAAACTCGCACTTAGGAGACTGGAACACGACAGGAACACAACAAGGGAGACCCAACGATGACTCGACAAAGGACAAGACTAACAGGTAGACGTATATACACAGACAAGACAGGACGTGATTACAAACAGCTGGGAACACAAAGATAAATTAATCAAGACTAAATGAAAACAACAAGGGTGCATAGACAAGGAATGACCACAAGATGGTGCCATCTCTACAATGTCCTGATGTCATGATACTGTACATATATTTCAAACTGAATAGTAAAGAATGTTTTACATGAAACAGAACCTGATGGTTTATTTTTCATGAAACACAGCATAAACTTACAGCAAACTGAAAAAAACCTGGCTCCAGTGACATTTTGTTTTCACATTGTGAGCATGTGTAACCGGTACCTTTCTGCATTGTGCTGGTTATTAGTGCAGGGTTAAGCCGTGACACAATTTATATTGGGCATGGTTGGTTCCTCCGTTTATTCTGACAAATAAAACAAAAAAACAACCACGTTAACGGCTGCCCGCTCCAGGTCCACTCCATAGGACCACTTTACAAAAGCGAAAGGTGTAAGGGGCGCACATTATTTAACAAAACAATACCACAGAAGAAGCAATAAAAGAGGGGCTCCCAATCTTAAAGTCACACACTTTTAACAATCACAGTAGTTTCTAAAAGTGTTCAGAGATTCAGAGATTCTTTTTTGTCATTCGTACCACATGTGGTACATGAGGTGGAACAAAATTATGTACATAGGGTCCCAGTTATATCCAACAATAAAATGTGAAAGCAAAACAGTAAAAAGATCTAAGATATGAACTAAGAAAAACATAAACTAAAAATAGACACTAAGCACTAATAACATAAAAACAATAAACACAATACATCGAACAACAGCACGAACATGAGTCTGTGTGAGCAGATGAGCACGAATGAACACAGCAACATGAAACACATCAGCAGCAACATGATGTGATTCTTCACAGTGATTATCCTGGTTAGATATTCATGAGTCTAACAGCTTCAGGGTAGAAGCTGTTCCTCAGTCTAGTGGTTCTACACTTAATGCTCCTTAACCTCCAGCATGATGGGAGTGGGGCAAAAAGTGTGTGTGCTGGGTGAGTGGGGTCCTTCATGATGCAGGTGGCTCTCTTCCTGCATCTGGAGGTGTAAATGTCTGTGATGGTGGGGAGACTGACTCCAACAGACTTCTGTGCAGCCTTCACCACTCTCTGCAAAGCTTTTCTTTCTGCAGCTGTGCAGCCTCCATGCCACACGTTGATGCTGGAGCACAGGATGCTCTCCACTGCACACCTGTAGAAGGAGGTGAGGACTGAGCTTCCCAAACAAGCTCGTCTCAGCCGCCTGAGGAAGTAGATTCACTGATGAATTTCCTGGTCAGGCTGGTGGTGTTGTTGCTCCAGCTGAGGTTATCATTCAGGTGCACAACCAAGTACTTGTAGCTGGAGACACTTCCACTGCGGCTCCTCTTTATGTGTGTGTGTGTGTGTGTGTGTGTGTGTGTGTGTGTGTGGGGGGGTTGTTCCTTCTGAAGTCCACAATCATCTCCTTCATCTTCTTCGCATTGATGTGAAGGTTGTTCTCCTTGCACCAGCTCTCCAGGTGTTCCACCTCCTGCCTGTAGCTGGACTCATCGTTGTTCATGATGCATCCTACCACCGCTGCATCATCTGCAAACTTTACATTGTGACAGCCTGGATGGGTAGGTGCACAGTAGTGGTTAATTTGAGCTGGATCCTGTCGGAACAAGATCCGGGAACTCTCTCATTTTGACTCCTTGGATCTAGTCATTCTTTCATCGGATCCTCCAACTCCGCCCCTAAAAGTCCTAAGTCATCGTTGATTTTTATTTTGAGTGTTTATTAGAAATACGAGAGGAGACATTGCCCATTCTGTTCAGGCGTTGTGCCAAAAAGTGATTCTCTGCCAAAAACTGATGGGTGAAATCAGAATCACTTTTTGGCACAACACCGGCCGCACCACGCTCCTGCCAGCAGAGACGCGAACTGCATGTCCTGCGTCTTCATCCACCTTCAGCTGTGTGCAATGGTTGTTTTACACGCAGCATCTCCAGACAGCTCTACAGGACGAGCGCACAACTTCTGTGTCTGAACTCCTGCACCATGGTGCATAACATTTCAGACATAATAAATAAGCTTACAATAAAAAATATTAATAAAAAAAAACCGAGTGAAATGTTTGAAGTGTATTCACATCACGTATCAAAACAACGGCACTAATTTGTCAAAATAACAGCGATCCAAATGTGGAAAAGACAGTCCAGTTTATTATCTAAAATAAATGTATGGATGGACTGTCCTAAGCTGGACAACAGAGGAGAAGCACCTAAAAGGCAGTAATAATTGAGACCGGAGCAGAACAACGCGCAGGTTGAATTCAGCAGAATTCGGGTCTGACTGTTTGAGTGTGTGAGTGGGTGGGGTGGGGTTAGGACGCTCGACAGAATGACGGTGCATTCACACACAGGCTTGTTAATGCTTGTTAATTGATGTTGCTCTCTAAAATAGTAATTTCAATTCAACCTTTATTTATACAGGTTGTTAGTCTCATTGAGCCTCAAGGACTCGTTTACAAGAGAGACCTGTTTTAATCAATTTAATCAAGTTTAAAGACCGTGTAAAGTGAATTTCAACATTTTCTTCAATAAACATTATAAATGTCATAATTGTAATCTTGTAAATGAGTAAAAAGTCTCAAAATTGTAGCTCAATTAATTTTGGAGTTATAGAGCAAACTGTGTATAAACATATTTCTGTTTCAGGATTTTTTAGGCGTGTTTTAAACGTGACCGCGTTTCGTCACGCGGTCCTCATTAGTATAGCCCCACCCCCTGCAGCTCCAGCCGTATAAATTCGCCTCGGTGGAGCCGTTCACTCGCGAATCGCAGATAGCATCAGATAGCAATAGCATAGATATTTTGTTCATTGTTAGCTAGCTAATCAATTATGCCTCGTTCGTGCATCTTCCCTGGATGTCGTAATGGTCAGGGCACCCGTACAAATCATAACATGTTTTTATACTGCGTCGTTTTATACCAAGTATCTGTAATGCCTGGTTAGGACAATGGTTAGAGCGCTTGCCTTCCGTCCCAAAGCCCACAGGTTCAAATCCTGCATGGTGCAACTCTTTTTTTAATTTTTTTTTAATTCATTCCAGATTAAAAACACACAAGAAAACTATTTACAAAAACAGCGTAACTCTTGGAAAAAGTAGCTGCTGTTACAGACAGAACTCGGATAAAAACAGAGCAGGTTTACTGGCTCTGCTGTCTGCCTCTCCACTGTGGGACACGAGCAGGACGAGCGCAGCTGCCTGAAACCACGCCCACGCACTGACACGCCCCTAGCGTTCCAGACCAAGGCAAAATCATGTTTTTTCATGATTTTTGAGACTTAATTTTATAAGGTAAACAATGTTTTTAATCAGTCAGATTTAAATGGGTGATTAATAACACATATTTATGCCATGTGACAAACTAAAAACACACATTTAATTTCACTTTACACGGTCTTTAAAGATGTTTAACAACCTGTGAAAATACACCAAAATGCATGAAATGACATCTCTTATTCCAAATTTGCTGGGGAAGGAGACATGGAACCCCACCTCGCACCCCCTGCACCCTCAGTGCCGCAAGCCCCCCCCCACCAGCACCCCCGCCTCAGCCGGACGGTCCGCCTACTGTTTGTGTTCCGGCATCAATTGGTTTACAAATTAAGCCCTGGTCATACGTGAGCATAGTGAACAGGAGGGGGCTCAGCACACATCCCTAAGGGGAGCCAGTACTGAGGGTTATGATGGAGGAGGAGAAGTTGTGGATCCTCACTGACTGTGATCTGTTTAAGAACTCTAGGACCCAGTTGCAAATGGAGGGGTTTAGTCCTAGTGTGAGCAGTTTGTCCATCAGGGTTTGGGGGTCATGGTATTGAAGGAAGACGTGAACTCCACAAAGAGCATACAGACGTAGGAGTTCTTCTGCTGCAGGTGGGTAAGAGCAGTGTGGACCACAGAAGAAATGGCGTCCTCTGAAGAGCAATTTTCATTGTATGCATACTGGTGACGATCTTTGTTAATATTAATGGTTGATTTGATGTGGGACATGACCAGTTTTTTTAAGCAATTAGTGACAATCGGGGTGAGGGCCACTGGCCGGTAGTCATTCAGACCAGTCACTGTAGAGCTCTATGGGACTGGGATGATGGTGGTGGTTTTCAGGCAGGTGGGAACTAGTGAGGAGTTAAAGATGTCGGCCAGCATATCGCAGAGCTGGTCGGCACATTCTTTCAGCACCTTCCTGGGGATGTTGTCTGGGCTGGTTGCTTTGTGAGGATTAATCCTCCTGATAGTATTCCTCACTTCGGCATAGGTCACGCTGAGATGCCCTTTATCCGGTGGTGAGGTGAGTCTGGTGCTGAGTGGTCTGTTTGGGTCTTCAAAGCATGCGTAGAACTTGTTGAGGGCATCAGGCAGTGATGGTTCTCTAAGGCATTGTACACTTCTGCTTTTATAATCTGTTATTCACTTAATGCCCTTTCACATTCTCCATGGGTCTTGTGAGGTGAATTCACCCTCAATCCTCTGTGCATATGTGGCCTTGGCCTTCTTAATACCAGCAACCAGCTCTTTCCTTGTCCTTCTCTGCTCCTGTGAGTTTCCAGACCTGAAGGCAGTGTTCCTGACTTCCAGCAGGGACCATCACCTCTGCCCAGTGTCCTCGCTTTTTAGGCCGGGAGCAGCATCTCCTCCTCTGCCCATTGGAGCGCCTCTGTTGCAGCTTCTAGGTAGATGACTTTAAGATCTGCATTCTGCTGAGCGTAGATTTGAGCTTGTTTCTGATTTCTGCTATATTTCATGACAAATCCGTTCTTATTCACTCTGAGTGGTGGCATAGAGGTTAGAGACAGTGGGCCTGTGATCGGAAGATTGCCGGTTCAAGCCCCAGTACCGACAACATCAAAATGTGGGTGGAAAAGGTGAAACACCCACACCTGCCTCCACCCTCATTCACCCCACTCTGGGCCCCTGAGCAAGGCCCTTAACCCCCACCATCTGCTCCCTAAAACAGGTCGCTCTTGAAAATTAGTTCTCGTGGCTCAATGAGACTGACCTGTATAAATAAAAGGTAAATGAAAAAATTTCCCATCAGTTCGGTTCAGCTATAATTCACATGCATACATTGTGCGGAGTCAGGTACGAAGACAATATCAGAACTCCTAAAATATGGGATCACACCGGGAGCCTGTGAAGCTGCGGCTCTAGGGAGTGCAGCCATATTGGCCATTCATAGTCAAGTATAAGAACAATCTGAGTAACAAAATATTCACATCGAAGGGTATGAATTATATCACATGAACAGAAATAATAAAAGGGGTGGTGGAGTCGCTATATTTGTTAATAATGAAATAAAATGTAAATTAATTAGCGAAATGTCAATAATTGTTGATAATATTATGGAAATTATAACAATAGAAATAATAAACAAGAATGATAAAAACATAATAATAAGTTTTGTATATAGATCACCAGGATCAAATATAGAAATATTCACTGATAAAATCTTGGAGCTATTGGAAAAGAGTTTTAATAAAAAAGTTTTTTGTGTGGAGACTTTAATATTGATCTGGGAAATAAAACAGATTCAAATAACATCAGTACATTTATAAATTCAATGTATAGTTTAAATCTGTATCCGTTGATATCAAAGCCAACAAGAATTACAACTCATAGTGCCACAATAATTGATAATATTTTCACAAATATAACAAATGGGGATGTGATAGGTGGTATTTTAACGACCGACTTAAGTGATCATTTACCAGTTTTCACAATCTATAAAAATGATCAAAGCATCACAAAAGCAGTTACAATGAAGAAAAAGATCATAAACACATCAAAAAAAGCTTTGGATAAATTAAAAGAGGATCTAGATAAACAAGACTGGAATGATGTGTATGTTGAGGATGTGAACAGATCATATGAAGAGTTTATGAATATCTTAGAAGCTCTGTATGAAAAGAATTGTGTGCAAAAAAAATTACACAAAGAGAAATGAAGTCGAAGACGCAAATTCAACAATGACAGGACTCACGGCTGCATCGTATCACTCATCAACTGTCCACCTGGATATGAGGCACCCCTTTCCTCAGCTCTTCCTGTTTGCCCGTTACTAGTCTGGTCGCCTCCCTCCACCTCCCCGTCTCCTCACAGGGTTTCTGGTTCTCCCGGTTCTCGTACACACAGTCATAGCTTTCATCACGTACTGTTTTGACCATCGCCGTTTCAAGCTGCCTTACATTAAATCCCTCCTAGCTGGCATTAACTTCCATGCACAACTTCATCATCTGGGTCCACTCCCGAGTTTGTTCTCCAACCACATCATTAAACTCCTCCTGAAGGGTTTAGCTAAGCGTTCTCCTCCCCAGCTTGACGGCAGATGACCCATCACTTTTTCTGTTCTTAAGAGACTTCTAGTAGCCCTCCGGTCCTCCTCCTATTCGTCGTATCTAAAGGCGCTCCTTTCAAGCGTGTTTCTCCTGGCCTTCTACGGACTCCTTCGGGTCGGCGAGTTTACATCTCGGGGCAGTTTCGACCCTTCAGTGGATCTAACCCCTGATGATCTGATTTTCTTTCCCGATCATTTTGACCTCCGCCTCAAGCACTCGAAGGGCAAAGGCCCTGCAGTCGTCTCCATAGCTCACATAGACGGCCCGTATTGTCCCTTCCGTGCCATGGTTAGGTTAATCTTTAAACATCGTAGGCTCCGCCCCTCCGTCGGTCCCTTGTTCCTCATTCCCGACGGTACCCCCATGACTGCAGCATGGTTCGTCGGATTTCTCAGGAAATCCTTGGCCCTATGCGGCCTTCCCCCTCTCCATTACTCTGGCCATTCCTTTCGGATTGGGGCTGCTACCTCCGCCGCTGTTCAAGGTGCATCGGGGGCATCCCTCCAACAGCTAGGTCGCTGGTCTTCGACAGCCTACTCCTCTTACGTCCGCCCGGATCTTCAATCAGTGCTCTCTGCTCAACGCTTGCTCAGCCGTTAGGTGAGCTCTAACATCACATACTAGTGGTAGTGTCCTCCTGCTCTGTGTCACCTCCCTCTTTTGACAGCTCGAGCCAAATCACTTCCCCTTTTTGTCTTCTCTCCCTGGAATGGGGCTAGAGTCCATGCACGCTCGCTCTCGGTTGCCCAAACGAGGCTCGTTCCCGGGAATGCCGCTGCCTCCCATTCCAAGAAAAGAGGCCGTCGTTGCCCAGTCCACGTAAAGAGGCAGTCGTTGCCCAGTCCACGTAAAGAGGCAGTCGTTGCCCAGTCCACGTAAAGAGGCAGTCGTTGCCCAGTCCAAGAAAAGAGGCTGTCGTTGCCTAGTCCGTGAAAAGAGGCTGTTGCCCATGCATGCCCTCGGGCAGCCAGACCCTCGCCAGCTCGGCCCCGGCTTTTCTTTTTGGGGGGTAGATATCCATAATCTATCTCCCTATGCCGGACATTCAAGCTCTCAGCAGTCCGGCATGCATGCCCTCCGCCGGGGCCCGAGCGCCAAAGAAACCTTAATCAATAAAACATTTTAATTGTGTTCTCTCTCTCGTTTTGTGAGTCTCTTCAGGTTGAAATGAAGTCGAAGACGCAAATTCAACAATGGCAGGACTCACAGCTGCATCGAATCACTCAACTGTCCACCTGGATACAGCTGCATCGAATCACTCATCAACTGTCCACCTGGATATGAGGCACCCCTTTCCTCAGCTCTTCCTGTTTGCCCGTTACTAGTCTAGTCGCCTCCCTCCACCTCCCCGTCTCCTCCCGGGGTTTCTGGTTCCTCGGCTCCCCCCTGTTCTGCGTCCCGCCTCCGCCGCCTGGGGTTGTCCTGCTCGCCTTCGTCTTGGTCCTGCTGCTGTGTGCGTTCCTGCTTCCTGTTCCCTGCGACCCAGCCGGTCATGGCAGATGGCCGCTTGTCCTGAGCCTGGTTCTGCTGGAGGTTTCTTCCTCTCGAGGGAGTTTTTCCTTCCCACTGTCGCTTCGTGCTTGCTCAGGATGGAGGTTCTGCGCTGGTGTTCGTCTCAGGGTTGACCGGTGCCGTCGGCCGCTGGCTGGCCGGCATTCACGTACCGGTGGGATGGATTGGACGTCTGCGGTCCCGTCTCCACCACCGGGTTCGGGTCCCGGGGGGTAGATATCCATAATCTATCTCCCTATGCCAGACATTCAAGCTCTCAGCAGTCCGGCATGCATGCCCTCCGCCGGGGCCCGAGCGCCAAAGAAACCTTAATCAATAAAACATTTTAATATTCTCTCTCTCGTTTTGTGAGTCTCTTCAGGTTGAAATATTGTTGACCAACCATGGATGACAAAAGGGTTGAGAAATGCTTGTAAAAAAAGAATTATTTGTATTCATGCTTCTTGAAATTGCAAAGTCAGAATGCTGAAGAAAAATATAAAAAGTATAAAAATAAATTAGTAGGGATTATAAGGAAACATAAGAAAGAATATTATAGTAAATTATTAGATAAAAGTAATGGTGATATGAAAGCAACATGGCGAGTAATGAATAGTGTTCTGAAGAATCATAAAGTAAAAACTGGTATTTCACAATATTTTGTAAAGGACAACGATGAAATTCATGATGAGAATGAAATTGTAAATGGATTTAATCAATATTTTGTGAATGTTGGATCAAGCCTTGCAGCTAAAATACCAAAAGTAGATAATAATGTGAGCCATTCAATTATAAGTTGTGCAAACAGTATTTTTCTAAATGGAACTGACAAAGAGGAAATAATGAATGTAGTAAAAAATCTTACAGACAAGAGATCAAAAGACTGGGTGGACATGGATATGATGTTTGTAAAGGATATAATGAGTCATGCTATTGAGCCGTTCATATATATATATATATATATATATATATGTATGTATATATGTGTGTGTAATTTATCATTTTCAACAGGAATATTTCCTGATAATATGAAAGTAGCTAAGGTAGTTCCTCTTTTTAAAAAAATGTGATAAATGTGTGTTCAACAATTATAGACCTATATCCTTGTTACCACAGTTTTCAAAAATTCTTGAAAAACTATTTGTAAACAGACTAGATCAATTTATAGATAAACAAAATATTCTAAGCAACAGTCAGTATGGGTTTAGAGCAAAAAACTCAATGGCTCTCATGGAATTAATGGAACAAATAACTACTGCTGTCGATCAAAAACAATATTGTGTCAGTATTTTTGTTGATTTAAAAAAGCATTTGATACTATTGATCACACCATTCTCCTTGAAAAATTGAACAAATATGGTATTAGAGGACCAGCATTACAGTGGGTATCTAGCTATTTGAAAGATAGGAAACAGTTTGTACAGATAAATGATGTAAGATCTGACCTCTGTAATATCACATGTGGAGTTCCTCAAGGCTCTGTACTTGGACCAAAGCTATTTATTTTATATGTGAATGACTTGGTAAATGTGTCAGGACTCCTTAAATGTGTACTTTTTGCTGATGATACCACATTTTTTTGTTTAGGTGAAGATATAGAACAAATGTTGGAATTGATAAAGACAGAATTTGTCAAAATACAAACTTGGTTTAAAATCAATAAATTATCATTAAATCTAGAAAAAACTAATTACATGATATTCAGTAATAAAAAGAAAACTGTTGATGTTCCATTCAAAATTGAGGGTGTTGAGATTTGTAGAGTGAGTGAGGTGAAGTTTTTGGGTGTTATCATTGATGACAAACTGACATGGAAACAACACATAAATTCTGTAAGAATAAAAATAGCTAAATCGATTGCAGTACTGTACAAAGTCAGAGACCTATTGAATGATAAAGCTCTGTATTTGTTGTATAACACAATCATTGTTCCACACTTAATCTATTGTATTGATGTTTGGGGGAAAGCGTGTAAAACAATCACAAAACCTATTTTTGTATTACAGAAAAGAGCTGTAAGAATTATCACTAGAAAACATTACTGTCATCCATCAAGTACATTATTTTATCAACTGAAAATTTTGAAGTTCCATGATTTGGTAGAATATATTGTTACAGAAAACATTTCGCCCTCTATCCAAAGGGCTTTCTCAATTCAATGAGCAGGCTGTTTGAGAGTGAAGTTATAACCGTCTGCGATGACACTCACCAACCTATGTAAATTGAAAATAGGTTGGAACGTTCATTCAGTAAGACTGCTTGATTTCAAATGGCCACCTCCACCAGACGTGCAGTCTGACCTCAACACCTCTTCATCCACCTAACTTGACAGAGTGCATGCTGTAGCTGCACTCACATAGTGACGTAGGAAGAGATGTATGAAGGCAAAAGACCAAGAAGTGATTAAAAGATGAAAATGTACCAGTGAGAGAGTCTGCATGAAGATAATGATGTCCAGATAACCAGTGAATACTGGGTGCAATGGTGGGTACGGTTACTTTTACTGTTTTGTTAAGTGTCCTGACTAAAAACTAAAATGAAGTTGAAATTATTTGTGTACAAAACTTAACAAAAAGGAAGAAAAAAGCTAAATGAACAAACTGTATTTCATGCATTTAGTAGGATCATCTCAAATATAGTAAACTTTTGTTTTTCAAATGAGAGTGTTTTGTCACTAAAAGGACACAAGTCCTGTCACCAAGAGATTCTTCTTCTTCTTTCAGCTTTTCTGTCTTCAGGGGTCACCACAGCGAGTCATCCTCCTCCACCTCACTCTGTCCTCTGCATCCTCTGTCCTCACTCCATCTACCTCCATGTCCTCTCTAACTGCATCCATATATCTCCTCTTTGGCCTTCCTCTGTGTCTTTTTCCTGGCAGCTGCATTTCTAACATCCTTCTACCAATATACCCACTGTCCCTCCTCTGGACATGTCCAAACCATCTCAGTCTGGCCTCCCTAACTTTATCTCCCAGTTGTTCAACATGTGCTGTACCTCTGATGATCTCATTCCTGATCTTATCCATCCTTGTCACTCCTAAGGAGAACCTCAGCATCTTCATTTCTGCCACTTCCAGTTCTTTCTCCTGTCTTTTTGTCCATGTCTCTGTCTCCAGACCATACAACATAGCTGGTCTCACCACTGTCTTGTAAACTTTTCCTTTGACCTTTGCTGACACCTTTTTGTCACAAATCACTCCTGAAACTTTTCTCCATCCACTCCATCCTGCCTGGACTCTCTTCTTCACCTCTTTACCACATTCCCCATTTTCCTGGACAGTGGACCCCAAGTACTTGAAGTCCTGCACCTTTGTGACCTCTGCTCCTTGTAGCCTCACTGCTCCACCGGTCTCCCTCTCATTCACCATTAACGGAATCATACAGTATTTCAAGAAACAGAATGATTTAATTATGAAAACAAGTTTAAACATTTTACTGGTGAAGTTTTTTTTTTTTTTTACTTTTTCAGCCAATATTTTTACCCCATTTCTGGAGAATATGTAAAACAAAAACATGAGCAAAAAACACTAATGTGAGTCACACTGTCCCTCTCTGTGAGTGACAGGATAAATGAGAGACATCCTAACATGTTGTTGGTTTTGGACTTTTCATGATCCACTGGCAGCAGAAACGTGTTAATTGTAGATAGATGACAGCTGTACAGTTTAATTAACAGTAACTTTTAAATTCAGCTAAACATTCGGTCTAATCTGAAGTGTGTTCTGTTCCACGATGCTCTCACAGTTTATTCAGCTTGCTGTTGCTGTGCTACAAACCCCGACGGGGCAGAAAACGCGTTCAAAAACAAACCAATTTGACAAGAGGAAAGGAGCGCTGGTCGAGGAGGGGAGGGGACAATGTGAAAATTCCTCTTCTATTCACAGCTTGCCTCAAGCGGCAGAAAAGGGCCAACTATGTGTTCAGGAAACTCCTTGCCACCACTGACCTTGCATCAGCGACACCCACTGCAGTCTGGTGGTGGGTCACTGAAGGGGCTGATGTCTTAACTTGTTGGAATCATATTGAGCCTACCTGATAATACCCAGCTGATGTCATGCACCGTTTCTGTGCTCAGTGTGAAGTGGTTGAGGTGGCGTAAATGTGCAGGTTCACATGGAGGGGATCGGGTTGTTGATTACCTAATGTTTGACTTTGCCTCTTACTATGAATCACAATGCAGGCTCTGATTACAGTGGCGCCCCAACCAGGAACAACCTGTGTCTTTTTATATATCTAACACACGCAGCTTACACAGTGAGGGTACAATTGCTTGAAAGACCTTTAATAAATGTATCCTTTCAAGTTCCACTAATTTTCTCCTCTATTTGTTTTCATTAATTTAGTATGTAACGTTTAACAGAGCACCCAGAGACAAGGACTGAAAATGAACAGACTTCAAGACTGCATAGAAAATCATTTAATGTATTTAGAGTGACTAAATATGCACAGGCAGTGACTGGAACCCTGAGGAGCAAGGAGCAGGGTCAGGTAGGAACACTTCCAGGAACGATGAAGGCTTTCTTCTTACAGGTGGAAGACTGGGTCATCGAAGAGAAGAGGTTCCAAGGTTTCCAGCACAGACAAGGAGACGTCGGGAGCGAGTAGAAGTTTTCTGGTGGGTTGGAAGGGGAGGAACACAGCTGAGGAGATCACAAGAAGGATTCAGTGGCTTCTCAGAGAAGTCCAGGAACAGGTGAGTCACAAGAGATGATGCTGAAACAGCAAGAGAACACAGGTACTGCTTCAGGCGAACACAAAGTGGCTATAAGCATGACTAAGATTACGGTAGGCATGTAATGCTCCAGTGACGAGACGTCATCTGCTGCCTTTTATGCTCATCAAGGGCATGGTTCACAGGTGTGCTTTGTTGGCGCCATCTTGTGATTTCAGGACAACATGGAAAAACAGGACTCCCACAAAATACCTTTTAAGAAAGGGTATCAGTATCAGTATAGATGCTCATTTGGGGTATCCCAACTCAAGTCATCTTGTGAATTGTTGCTCTAGGAAAGGCCAACCCTATGGAGTTACCTCAGTTTTGTTAGTTATGTGTACACTAAGAAAGGTAACTTATCAGCAAAATCCTTAAGTCAGATGTTGGTTATAAAGGGTTTGGGTTCTGCAAAGCCTCCACCTTAAATTTCATGGAATAAATTGAAAAGATCACAAAATACTTTGAAGCTAGGACTGAGGCACCTTCTTGTTGTATTAGTTTAAATATGAAACTTTCTGAAGACATGCTGTGGCTCACAATGAAAAGCAAGCTGAATGTCAACCATTATGATGATGTGTGGCTTGTTTAATTTCCGCACACATTATAACTTCAAAATGTTATAATCTACAAAACTAATTTGTAGTGATAAATGCACAACTTTAACATTCGAAGGTTCCTTATATATCAGTAGTTATTACAGTCTGTGGCTGTGCAAAAAGATCAATTCAACAAACAGTGCAATGGATATGTGTTGATATATTTTAAAGGAAGTAGAATCAGATGATGCTAATTACTTTTTCTCAGCCAAACCCAATGAAATTATGTGGTTCATTACTTCACATTCAGACATGTGTTTTATGGTATCTCCCTGGTGTTTCTTTATGCAACACCTGACTGTGAAAACTGAACATATAGTTGTGAAGTATGCTGCATTCAAGAAGTGTTTGAAATGTAAAATCACTGTGCTGTCCCCATCCCCTATACAGGTAGTCCCCGACTTACGAGCGCTCTGACCTACGAGCGCCCGACTTTACGAGAGCTTCCAGGAACCAAACTACCGACTTGCGAGCTGCCGTTCCGATTTTACGAGAGAACAACATTAGAAAGCGTCGTTCCAAGATACGAGCGAAAATTCCAGAGTTACGAGAATTTACCGTTAGAAACCATTGCTCCGAATAACGAGATGAAAATTCCGTGTTTACGAGAAAACTCCGTTAGAAACCATTGCTCCGAATAACGAGATGAAAATTCCGTGTTTACGAGAAAACTCCGTTAGAAACCATTGCTCCGAATAACGAGATGAAAATTCCGTGTTTACGAGAAAACTCCGTTAGAAACCATTGTTCTGTTTTACGAGAACCGAGTGTTCGTGCCGACGGCTGAATGTCATGTTTCGAAGGGGAGTTTGGGGCAGGAGGTGGAATGTGGGGGGGCGGGGGAGGTGGAGTGGAGGGGGTTGGTTTCGGGGAGGGGATGGGCGATGGTTGGTTTCGGGTTGGGGGATGGGCGATTTAACCATGCACCTGCACTGGACTTGGACTGGACATGCACACTGCACATGGCGGGCACGCTGTGGTGGGTGGGGTGGGGGGGTGGGGTATGTTTCGCGTGACAAATGGAAAAGTACAGCAGCGGAAGGTTACATAGGCACTACTTTACTGTACCCCCACCCCCAAAAATCAAAGGCGGAGTGATTTCATCAGGTACTACATAAGCGAACAGCGCGAATGCAGCCGCGTGGGTCTACAGTTTGGCGATTTGAGAGACACAGTTACAGTACGCATACAGATATTCATTAGCATTAGCATTAGCTTTGTTAGCATCTTCATTTGAAAGCATGTCTGCAAAGCGAGGAGCTTCTTCTGCTGGTGCGAGCGCTCCTAAAAAGCGTAAGGCCATCACGCTGGAGCAAAAGCTGGACATCATCAATCGGGCGCAGAGGGGAGAGTCGACGTCCTCCATCTGCAAAGCTCTGAACCTGGTGAGTACACCACCGTTAGCACGACTCGTAATGGCGGAACGTGAGCGCTTTTTAGCGAGTGTTTTAGTCGCTGCGCAGATGAAGACTCGTAATGGCGGAACGTGAGCGCTTTTTAGCGAGTGTTTTAGTCGCTGCGCAGATGAAGACTCGTAATGGCGGAACGTGAGCGCTTTTTAGCGAGTGTTTTAGTCGCTGCGCAGATGAAGACTCGTAATGGCGGAACGTGAGCGCTTTTTACAGCGAGACTTGTAATGGCGGAACGTGAGCGCTTCTAGTCGCTGCGCAGATGAACACCGTAATAAGCACCGTAATAAGCATGCAGCGCACGGCAAGCGTCTGTTAGTTAATGACATTTTATTTTTTATTTTAGGTCAGTTCCACAGTCAGCACCATAAAGGCTGACCGCGAGCGCATTTTAGCTAGCGTGAGAGGAGCTGCCCCAATGAAGTCCACGGTGATAACGAAGCAACGCACGGGTGTTATCACAGAGATTGAGCGTCTGATGGGTAAGAAAATTTATTTTTTTATTTACAGTAGTATTGCGTCTTTTAGATAGGAAATTATTTAAGAAATACCTGGACAGTATTTTATACTGTATGCACTGTACAGTTTCATTAAATTTTTTTTTTACCTGAGATGTTTGTTTACAGGTGTGCTTTGTTTACCTGAGATGTTTGTTTACAGGTGTGCTTTGTTTACCTGAGATGTTTGTTTACAGGTGTGCTTTGTTTACCTGAGATGTTTGTTTACAGGTGTGCTTTGTTTACCTGAGATGTTTGTTTACAGGTGTGCTTTGTTTACCTGAGATGTTTGTTTACAGGTGTGCTTTGTTTACCTGAGATGTTTGTTTACAGGTGTGCTTTGTTTACCTGAGATGTTTGTTTACGTGGCAGGGTTTTGACTACGGACCCGAAGGTCGCGGGTTCGCGCCCCGGCCACTACCCAGCTTGGGGTGTCTATGAGTGCACACCTATTTCTCCAGCTCCCCGGGCGCTTTCGGGCTGCTCACTGCACCACCTGGTAGGTGGTTGGGTTAAATGCAGAGACGAATTTCGTCTGTGTATGGGAAACATACGCAGATGACAGGAATAGACATTATTATTATTATTATTATTATTTACAGGTGTGCTTTGTTTACCTGAGATGTTTGTTTACAGGTGTGCTTTGTTTACCTGAGACGTTTAACACACGGTCACAAGACTTTTATTAAAAATAATTTTTATGTTTCTGTAATGTTCAGTACAGTTCATGTTTTAACACACCTGTCTTTTCATGAACAACTTCTAGTCCTTTGGATAGAGGACTGCAACCAGAGGCATATCCCGTTAAATTTGATGATGATGCAGGAGAAAGCCCTCAAAATTTACGAGGATATCAAAGCAGAGATGGGGGAGGGCGTGGAGGTGCCCGACTTCCATGCGTCACGGGGGTGGTTTAATCGGTTCCGACAAAGGGCTAATTTGCACAGCATAAAAATCCAAGGTAAGTGAAACATTTCATCTGTGCTTTAATTTTTAACACAGTGTAACATGTGGTTAATCTTGTCCTGTGTGTGTTTTTTTTCACCAGGAGAGGCAGCAGGTGGTGATGCGGCGGCAGCAGCCGCATTCCCAGAAAAACTGGCAGCCATAATAAGGGAGGGGGGATACACACCGCAGCAGGTGTTCAATGTTGATGAGACTGGTCTATTTTGGAAGAGGTTGCCCGACCGCACCTACATCAGCAGGGAGGAAAGAACAGCACCGGGCCACAAAGTGGGGAAAGAGAGGATCACGTTGCTGTTCGGAGCGAATGCTGCTGGTGACTGCAAGTTAAAGCCGCTGTTGGTAAACCATTATGAGAGCCCCAGGGCCTTACAGCATATTGATAAGAAAGATCTGCCGGTGTATTGGGCATCAAACCGTAAGGCCTGGGTTACCCAAGAGGTGTTCTCAAAATGGTTTACCAAACATTTCGTCAAGGACGTACAACGCTACTGCAGACGACAGCGCATTCACTTTAACATCCTGTTGTTGTTGGACAATGCACCGGGTCACCCCGCAAATCTGACTGACCTCAACCAAAATGTGAGGGTGGTGTACCTGCCACCCAATACCACCAGTCTCATCCAGCCAATGGACCAGGGGGTGATATCGACCTTCAAGGCGTACTACCTTCAGAGGGTCATCCGCAGTGCTTTGTTGGAAACAGACGACTCTCCAGAGTTCACGTTAAAGGACTTCTGGAAGAAGTATAACCTGCGCCATGCTTTGCAACACATTGATTCGTCCTGGCTTCAGGTGAGGGAGAGCACACTGAACGGAGTGTGGAAGAAGCTCTGTCCACAGTTTTTTGATCCCTCACTTGAGCCCGAGGACTCAATCAGCAGTGTGATTGAGAGTGTGGTGGAGATGAGTAGGAGGATGAACTTGGAGATTGAGGCTGAAGATGTTCGGGAGTTGCTGGCTGAAGAAGGCGAGGAGCTTTCTACTGCGGACCTGCAACAGCTGGATAGGCAGCCGGTAGAGGAGGAGCAGCAAGAAGAAAGGCCAACCGCTCCGGCCAAGGTCTTCACGAGGCAGGCCTTGGCCAAGATCTTTAAGGAGCAGCAGCACGTCTTGGACCAGTTGGAGGCACTGGACGCGGATGGGGAGAGGTTCGCCAGGGCCTCC